>JAVFBX010200451.1:0-12658 GCA_034783855.1 Mopalia kennerleyi | reverse complement strand
TGTCTTTTACATTTCAATTTGTTTCTCTTTTTTAGAACCAAGTGTGCTTCTGATTTCCATTATTTTTAAATATAAAATAAAAGATTTTGACTAAGTTCACGACGCAGCTTAGCTGAAATATCGCTGAATATGGTGTAAAGAACTAATCAATGAATAGCTCTCGAACGGAATAAACATAATTTTGTAGTTCATTTTAGTTTGGATTAGTGCACTTAGTTTGGGATAACCAATTTCTGAGTTTGGTGTAACAATATCCGGATAATGCTACTGCTAATAGTTTGGGATAACAATTTCTGAGATTGGGATAGCAATGTCTGAGATTTGGGATAGCAATGTCTGAGATTTGGGATAACAATTTCTTAGTTTGGGATAACAATCTCAAATGTTGAGCAGTTAGTACATATAGGTAAAGTCAAAGCAAAGTAACAAACAAACATACTAATCATGGGAGAAATTGTCTATTCACATCAGCAGTAAGTGATCTTTATTCTTATGTCTTTACTATAAACCTATCACCAGAACTTGCTCCATATAGGTTACCAGTATATCACTAGGGGTAGCAATTAAAATATTTATCTAGGAATAATCAAACTGGCACAGGATTGTCTAATACATGTTACTTAAACCGATGACGTACAGTGAAAGAAGCTGTATAACATTTGTATTATATGGTCAAGTTGTATATTACCCTTTATAGCAGTTGAAATATTTCCTAAGGGTAATGAAACTCACACAGGATTGTCTGATATGTGTTACTAAAAGTGATGATATACAGTGAAAGAAACTGTATAACATTCGTATTATATGGTCAAGTTTGGACTCTTCAACATTTGTTTCAGGGAGCTACGTTTACATTAATGCAGCGCCACCTAGAAAGAACGGGGATCGTGCTCTTATGGTTAGTGAGAGCCTAGCTTCCAAATCAACAAAACGATGTGTACACTTCTACTACAGTATGATTGGCACTAACATTGGCACTTTACGTGTGTGGGCTGTTCCACAACTGGGCCCACAGATACCATTGTGGGAGCTATCTGGAGAACAGGGGAATAGCTGGAAGGAAGCACGTGTCGCTATCCCAACCATCAGTACCTCCTTTAGGGTAAGTTCCCAATTATGACTTTCCATGAATGGGCTAATGAGTGTCGGTTTAATTTTTAGCTTTTTGTTTTAAAGGTACGATCTAATTACTCTATTTACTTTAGTGATTTTTATTCTACTTTACATCTTCACATCTCATTTAATCTTTCCGATCTGTCCTGGAGACCTTGTTCAGCAAAACCCACAATATTTCATTTCAATCTTTTCATTTTAAAAGATACAATCTATTTTCTCAAGGTTTGATTTATATTTACGACAATATATATTTTTTGCACAGCTTATGTTTGAAGGAATAGCAGGAAGTAAGTGGGCTGGGGATATAGCTCTGGATGATATCAACCTTGACAATTCAACATCCTGTGCATGTAAGTTATAACTAGAATGTTTATTTAAAAACACAGAAGTGGTAACATCTAACGGCATTTAAAAGTTGTGTAACATAATAAGGCAAATCACTTAATGGACGGCTACTTCTTATATATTCTTTATGCAACTTTTCCATGTCTATTCGGACGTATTTCTCAAACAAGAGAACTTTGTCACAATATACATTGAAACAAAAGATAATTTTTTACCCAACATTTTAATGTCTATTCTGACATCCTTATCAAGAATCATCATGATGATGCCAGAATAGACATTGAAACATTGCATCAAAAGAAAAAAAGGCACACAGACATATTTTTATTTTAATATTCATTATCTTAAGAAAATAATTTTAATATGGTTTTGGACGACACAGAAACTTGAAAACTTCCTGATGATTGTGGAAATCATGATGATTTTCTTTACAGTGTCCCCAAGTTCAGCCCATCCGACTGTTACTGCGGCTACTACTAAAATCACGACCACACGGAAACCTACCACTCCTACTAAACCACCGACCACAAAACAGACCACTCTTCTTACTACCACCATGACTACCAAGATAACAACAAAAAAAACAGGTATGTTTTAAGTTTACAATTTATTTGACTGAATTGTAAGAGATGGCTTTGTTATGCTGACAAGGATACTTGGTCCTTGGCAAATAATCCAATAATATTTATTAATTAAATACTGGAAAATCTAACTTTTTATTATCACTCTGAATTTTTTATAAACAATTAAAATTTATCATAATAAAGTGACTGGGGGTGCTTTAAGGGATGTTGAAATCCACCAAGTGAATATTGTGAATTTATGATGTATTTCTTATAAAGGTGTATGGTGTTTTAGGTAATAAGTTTTTATCACCATGACGTAAAACCAAAGAACAGTGTTAATATTTTATTATAATTTAATAATTTAATTCGTCTATTAGGTGGCCTTGGTTTGCCTTGTAATTTTGATTATGATTTGTGTGGCTGGGTTCAGGACTCCACTGATAAAATAAACTGGCGACGACATACCGGAGGAACTTCAACTAAACATACAGGACCATCAAAGGACCATACATCAGGAAGTAAGTTCAAACTTTCGCTAAATTATCTTAACTAAACATATAGTGCCATCAAACTAATCATACAGGACCACCAAATGACCCTACATCAGGAAGTAAGTTTGAACTTTTGCTAAACTAAACAATAGGACCATCAAACTAAACATACAGGACCACCAAAGGGACCCACATCAGGAAGTATGTTTGAACTTTCGCTAAATTATCTTAACAGGAAACACTAAAATAAACCTGAAATAATGGGAAAATTAATGTTTTTTCAGATCAAAGTAATTTACATCAATTGAGAACACTCATGACAAACTATCCATAGCTGAAAACACTGGTATTTGACATATTAATATGCATGTTTTGTTTCAGTTCTATATGAATCGTACATCATGTAGAAATAGCTTTTATTACAATAATTAATTTTAATAAATGCAAGATCGTACAAAAGCTAATAAATCTTTTTACTGTAAACTTGGGAATTTAGTTGGGAATATTAGCTATCTTCATCACTCAACCAAACAATAACATGTAGTAACTTTATCTTACTGTATTTCTATTTTTGGAATTTTTGTCTTTTAAAGAGGGATACTATGTGTACATTGAGGCCTCTGCAGTCACACATAGAGGAGAGGAAGGCAGACTGATTAGTCCAAATGTTGCTGTTAGCGGCCAAACTAAATGTTTCTCATTTTGGTACCACATGTATGGAGCAAATGTCAACGCTCTCAACGTATATTTCAAGGTCAAGGGCAAACTTGGTAAACCTATATTTGTAAAGAAAGGTAACCAAGGAAATAGTTGGCAGTTTGCACAACTGAATGTGAAAGGTTCCACAGGTTTACAGGTAAGCACTGACCAGGGTTGGGGCCAATTATAATTGCAATTATCAATTACACATGTCTTTTCCCAATTACGATTACAATTACACACAAATCTGAAAAGGTCAATTACGATTACAATTACACACAAATCTGAAAAGGCCAATTACAATTACGATTACAATTACACACAAATCTGAAAAGGCCAATTACAATTACGATTACAATTACACAGGCCCAGTAAAATCCCAATTACAATTACGATTACAATTACACACAAATCTGAAAAGGCCAATTACAATTACGATTACAATTACACAGCTCCAGTAAAATCTCAATTACAATTACAATTACACCCTAATCTGACAAAATGTCCTTATTATTCTCATAAAAATTTCCGATTACTTTTTATTCATTATTTTTACCAAAAATAATGCTATGGTTGCTGGAGGATGTAAGATAGTTAAGATTTGTGTACATAAATCTCATAGACAGGTAAATTGGTACATATTAAGATTTTCAAGTATATGATTTCAACTGATTTTTTTTTAAATAAACCATTTCTGTGTGTTTGGTAGATTGTTCTCGGTGGAGTTCAGGGTTCAAACAGGGCTGGGGACATTGCTATAGATGACGTAAATATTATTGAAGGCCCATGTATAGGTATCTATCTATTTCTATCTACAGTGTTGCCGTACCATTTTTGATGCTGTTGTGTTCATTAGAAATTAAAGTGGATTTTCATCCCTCATCACAATTGACTTAGCACTGTATATTTGATAAATATCCACTGTTTATTTTCATTGTGAGATAAACATGTCCCAAGAATATTATTTTATCAAGAAAATACTGTATATCAAGAATTTATAATTTAAAACCTCATTTTAGAAATTATCCCAATTAAACTGTAAATACTATCTGGTGTTATTAACAGTTTGCTTCATTGATTATTTATTATTATTTATTTATTATAGCTTTCATATTCATATGTTATTCCACAGCCTTATTATGTCCATGTGATATTATGACAGAACTTTATATAATGGTTTAAATAAAATACGGTCAGCCTAAAACGATTCTGTAGAATAAACACTCTTTGTAAAATATTACTTCCAATTCAAATACTGCCCCAGTAACTGCTTCAATGGGTCTGCCTAGCTTCTAGATAGTGTAAAATATTTATACTTTATTTTAAAATATGATGTCTGATTCATCTGCTGTCCAAGTAACAGACTCTATGGGTTGTCTTGATGTGTGTAAAATGTGTGTACTTTATTCAACATATTATGTCAGATTTAACAGCTGCCCCAGTAATTTCCTTTAAGGGTTGTCCTAATAGATACTGTAAAATATATGTACTTTACTTGAATCAGATATAATATTTTCAAATAAAGCCCATGTCACTACATTTTATAGGTAGGCCTAAAAGATATACATATACTTTATTATAAAAACTTGTTTCAGATTCCACGGCTGCTCCGACTACAACCTCATCTCCAGGTAAAACTCATACAGGTACCACAAAAACCCCACCCACAACCACCCCGGGAAGGCGCACAATAAGTTTCTGTGATTTTGAGTCCAAGGATATTTGTTACTATCACCAATCATTTGATGATGACTTTGACTGGAGGCAAATGCACAATGGAACAGGAACATCCCATACTGGACCCAATGCAGATCACACATATGGAACGGCTAGTGGTATGTACTTCAATCATCAGGCCATTCTTTAACATGCACTTACATGCCTCTGGCTGGAGCAGTTTGATTAGGGACTAACAAAGCCATCTTTACTCTATCAGCATTGCAGGAAAATTAACTCCAAATATTATCAAAACACTTCACATTTTTCTGAAGTGGTTGCGCCACCGCAGGGTTCCCACGACTCCTGAAAAACTGGAAAGTCCTGGAATTTTACTCTGGTTTTAAAAAGTGCTTAAAAATCCTGGAAAGTATAACTTGTTTGTGTTTTGTGACAGCATGGCAAACCATTGATGTAATGATAATCTATTTAAAAGTGAATTTTAAAATTTCACAAAAATCAGAGACCATTTTTGTCCTGGAAAAGCCTGAAAAAAATCATTATTTTACTCCTGGAAAGTCCTGGAAATTGTTTTAAAATAAGTGTGGGAACCCTTGTTGGTGTCAATTATTGTTGGAATAGATCATTGACACACAACTGAGCTACTCTTCATCATGGCGCAAAACACCAATCCATCAAGGAGCCTACTAAAACTTTACATTTCATATGTCCTTCAGATATTTGTTGTCCTTAAACATGTAAAGATGTGGATTCTGTGACATGTAGTTCTTTGTTAAAAACTTGTCACTGCATAATACAAATGGTCTTGACAAGAATGAAGTAAAATCTGTGTTATTCTAAATATCTTCAATGATGGAAACAGAGTGAGCTTTTGATCAAAGTATTTTACATTTTTTGGTTAAAGAATGAATTGTTTAAGCAGCTTATTTTGTTCCATCAAAGTTTGGATAGAACGAATTTAATTTCTTTTTTAACAATTTTTCCTTTGTGCATTATCATATCAATGTTAATTTTTTTCACCTTGTCTTTCTTTCATAAATAGGACACAAATTTTAATCCCAGTAATTGTTTATGGTTGCAGGACATTACATGTTTATTGATGCATCAAAACCACAGAAAGCAAACTATAAAGCTCAGCTTATTTCCCCTTCATATGAGACAGGGGGCAGCACCTGTCTACAGTTTTATTATTCCATGTTTGGAAAACATGTGAACCAACTCAAAGTATACTTTATGGTGGGCGATATATTAAGTCCAGCTGTATGGGAGAAATCAAAGAACCAAGGCAACCAATGGAATTTAGCACGAATTTCTTCTTATGTCAAACCCATAACAGTGGTAAGCAAAATACAAGTCAGGAGTTCATATCAGATATAAATAAATCAGTACAGGTCATTCAGAAATATTTAATTCTTATCGTTTTGTTGAAATATATAATTTGATGATAAAGCAATGTTTAGTGAAGGAAAAATTTATCCAAGTATATTCAAATTTTTTAAACATAAAAGGTTTTAATATATTTATTAACCAAAAACAATAAATATTTTCAGATTTTTTTGTGGGTTTTATATTTTATATTTCAATGTTTTTTTCCAGATCGTCTTTGAAGCAATTGTTGGAAATGGCATACAGGGAGATATAGCTATTGATGATGTGACCTTATTTGAAGGCAGTTGTTCAATGCCTGGTAAGATTGATATTTTCTGTAATTCTGTTTTTTCCTTTTCACAAATTGTCTGAAGCAATATTCCAGCTTTGGATAAAGGACATTATTTTGGGTTTTTTTGGTCCCGTTAACAGCAGTATTTTGCTAACAGTCAGTTGTCTCTACTCACCACTTAAAGTACATTATTTTGTCAGCACAGCAGGCCTTTTATATTTATCTTTGTGTTAGTGGGGCTATTTACATGACTTACCAATTAAGTGAAATGCCTTGTATTAAGTCCTGTGTTTGTCCTGTCTCGTCTTTGTTTATTGGCAGTAGTGTGGAGGGTAATTTCCTTCACCCATTGGATTAGCACACTGTCCTATAAGTATGGCGTAAAACCTCAATCAAACAAAAATCTCAACAGATCCAAAGTCATATTACAGAAACCAATATTAGCACAACTTTTTACAATCCAATCACCAGAAGTTCTCTGTATTGAAATAATGCAAATTTTCCAAAAGGTTTCTATTAGGAAATCTGAACATTAATATCTAATCTGGATGCTAAGCACAAAGTAAATTAATAATTTTTCTCTCTATGCATTCTTTGTTTATCAGCTTCCTGTGATTTTGAGATTGACCTTTGCTCCTGGAGTCAGGTCGCGGATGGAAAGGGAGATAACTTTGATTGGCGATCCTTGACTGGAAAGACATCAACAACAAGTACAGGCCCAAGTCAAGATCACACTCTTGGATCAGCTAATAACAAATTAGGTTTGAAAACACTGTTTAAACGTTTTTTAACCTCTTTACAACATTTTGAAATCGTTTTTGAGTTGTATATTGTAGTTCAGTTTTTAGCAGGGTGGGGGTTTTTTTTGCTTAAACTCAAACTGCTTCTCTGAAGAACATAATTTTGTTGTAATTGTTAAAAAAAAACCAATTCATTTTAAAATTGAGAAAATCTGTCTCTTTGTGTGTATAATTTCTCTGTTTTTATTTCCTTTAGGCACTTATATGTTTATTGAAGCGAGTCAACCCCAGAGTCCAGGGGATAAAGCTCAGTTAATGAGTGAATCATTAGCAGCAACAGACCAAACAAAGTATTGTTTCCAGTTCTGGTATCACATGTATGGCTTTAATGCAGGTGCTTTAAGAATATACCTGTCATTAAATGCAACTTCCAACATTCTACTCTGGCAGCTGACAGGATATCAGGAATCCAAATGGCTTCTGGGAAGACTTCCTGTCGCCTCTTCTCAAGATTATAATGTATGTTGTCTTCTGCTTTAATTTTTTTCTCAAATATAAAACCTTATGGTTCTGATGGTCTCCTAGCAAGTTTGAAGAATTTGATCAATGTTAATTACAATAAATCGCCCTGTACTAAATCAGGAGTATGAACAAACTTCTTACCCAGGGATTAGTTCTCACAATTTATCTTTTGTATGGTGATTATTACTTCAAGTTCATATAACAGTCTAATTATATGTTTTTGTTCTTTGTTCCAGTTGATAATTGAAGGAGAAGTAGGGAAAGGTGATAAAGGAGATATAGCTATTGATGATACTTCGTTGACGAGGGAGAATTGTGGAATTTTCCCAACTAATGCCAGACCTCCGAATCTAAAAACAACCACCTTGGCTTCAACAACGACGCATAAACCTACACTTCCACCCACTTCTTGTAAATCTATGTTTCAATCACTTCATAGTTGTGTTCTGGCTAAAGGCAGTTTGTTTCAAAAGTAGTAATGAGGTCTTTACTTTAACACTGGCTGAAAATGAACTTTCCTTCACTACCCGGCACATCTTGGTTGTGCTAATGTCTGCATGTATTTATCTCTGAAATACATGGACGTCATATAAGTTAAATACCCTTAAGAACATTTTTTTTGTGGATTCCGTTAATGTGCATATTAAACTATTGCTCGATAAGATAATACGTTTGTGGTCTAAATATAGCATCATTCAATGATTTTTAATGTGTTCGGTGAATGTTGTATTTTAATCTAGTTGAATAGAGTATGGCTGTGTTCAATTATTTATTTAAAAAAGGCCTAGTTATTTACATGTGCACAAACTAAGAGCAACCTTAAGATGTTAATGTTGTGTTATAATGAGAAGAACAAGTACTTGTTTCAGCTTGCCAGGTACTCTTTAGCTTTGCTTTTTGTTTACAGCTTTGGGCACAGTAAGCTGCAATTTTGAAAGTAATACATGTGGTTGGAGTCAAGCTAAGGATGATAAACTTGATTGGTTAAGATATCATGGCAGTACACAAACGGTGGAAACTGGGCCAAAAAAAGACCATACTACAGGAAGTAAGTGTTTCCAAATTTACTTGTTTGAACTGCATTTATAAGCTGTGATGATAACATAATAAGTAGTAAGACTTCATGTATTTGCATTTTCATTTCCATCTGTATGAATAAACCCAGAAGGTGAAAATCCCTAAAGTCTTACTTATTATGTTTCCAAATTGTCAACAAAGGCTATGTGTGTAAATGGAACATTTTGTTTCATTTGGGCAGGGGGGCCAAAGGGGGTTGTTGACATGCAAAATAACCTTTGTTAAGTGTCATTCATTAAGCTTATACATTTGACAGATTTGGGGGATGGGAGGGTGTAACCTTAAAAAAATCAAATACTTCTTTTTATTAAACTTATACATTCTATAGATCCACTTTGGTGTCTCTGCGGGTTAGAAAAGGCAAAATCTTTAATTTACAACTGCTTCTTGCTTTTGTTAATACTCTGTCTCATTTTCAGGTGGCTATTACATGTATGTAGAGGCATCAGATCAAAAAGCAGGTGCAAATGCTAAGTTAGTGAGCCAGGCTCTGGACCCTGAAAATGGCCGGTGTATCACATTCTGGTATCACATGTATGGGCAATCTGTTGGAAAGCTCAACCTGTACATACAAACTGGACCAGGTCTTCCTGAACCAGAGTGGTCAAAATCAGGGGACCAGGGTGACCGATGGATAAGGGCACAAGTTAATCTCAACAGAACGATACAATATCATGTAAGAAACAGTTGCTTAGTAACCAGATAACCAGAATATAAATCTTTACCAGCAATGATTCAAAAACGGGGGGGAATTATTTGTTGTTCATATCTAATTTATAGGTTTTATACTTTTAATTTCTTTTTAATTCCTGAATCGAGAAGATATAAAGGGGTTGCCCTAGAAACCAGAAGTCTTGATGTTTTAGGAACCTTAAAATTTAAAACAAAAATAAAAAAGAATAAATAAAACTCAGAATCTTCATTGAAAATTATAAAACCTCCTCCTTCCCCCAGCTTGTCTTTGAAGTTGTCCTTGGTGGTGATTATTTTGGTGACATTGGCCTTGATGACATTAGACTCACAACAGGACTCTGCTATTCCCTTACTACACCCACTCCTACTGGCAGTACTCCTCCGCCAATTTTGTGCAATTTTGAAAGAAAAGATCTTTGTGGCTTCATTCAAGACAAAACAGATATATTTGAGTGGAGTTATCAGAAAGGCTCTACTGCTACAAAAAACACAGGACCCTCAGCTGACCATACCTATGGAACTAAAGCAGGTAAATAATTATAAGAGTAACAATCACAACTGTAACACAGGTAAAAACTGAACCAGGTAATAGATAAGGAGCAACAATCATAACTGTAACACTGGGAAAGAACTGAAGCAGGTAAATATATAAAGAGTAACAATCATAACTGTTACACAGGTAAAGAACTAAACCAGGTAAATAATTATAAGAGTAACCACCATAGCTGTAACACAGGTAAAGAGCTGAAGCAGGTAAATAATTAAAGAGTAACAATCATCACTGTAACACAGGTAAAGGATTGAACAAAGTAAATATATAAAGAGTAACAATCATAGTTGTAACACAGGTAAAGAACTGGCATGGTTTTATTCATGTGTTTCCCCCATGTCTTGTTGACACTTTGCTAAACTTACTGATGGTGTTTGGATGGATGGAGCTTCCTGTTGCCCTGGTGTTTCTGAACTAAAGAGGAACGTGAAGCCGATCTGCTTGTGAGGTCTTTGTATTGTGGACTGTGATTGTCTTGTCTCTGATTGTTGCCACTGGCATCAAGGATGGTTTCCTTCACCCATTGGTCTGGCGCACCTTCTTATGGGTGAAATAACGTTAAGTAAAAAAATACACATTATGGTAAGAAAATAATACTAAAAAATATTTTTTTTACACATAAAATTCTTCCTGGGTAGGCAGGTGGCTGCAAGCAAATTTTCTTTGGTCCAATTTAGTACGATTATACATGTATTTATAAATGTCTTATCAACCATAGGTCACTACATGTTTGTCGAAACTTCTGCGCCGAGAATTATGGGTGATGTGGCTAGAATTATTTCTCCTGTTATCCCGGCTAGGCCCAGGGGGCAGTGTATACAGTTCTGGTATCATATGTTCGGAAAATCTATTGGCTCTCTCAGTGTTAAAGTGAGTTTAATTTGTTTTGCCATATACATGTAACTAGAGGGATGAAGACCAATACTATATCCACAGAACCGTTTTTGTCTTTATTAATTCCTGGACCTTGAGTCTGACTCATAAGTATTTGAAGATATTCCCAAATGGGTTTTAAATAAGATTGACTGTGACTGAATCATAAAGATAATACTATAAAATATCTGTAAAATAAATCCCATATTTCTCTGAAATTGCGACCGTCAGTAAACACAATAATAACATTTAACGTAATGTGACTCAGCTGCTGTTGGAATTGTGGTATTAACATGTAAGCTAGCAAACAACTTCTTATTGCTTACATATGTTTTTGGTTTTTGTTGGGGTTTTTTTTTTTTTTGCTTTCTTTACGGTATCTTAATGAAGTATTTTTGAATATGTAAATTTGCTCATGTTGAATATGTAAATTTGCTCATGTTGAATATGTAAATTTGCTCATGTTGAATATGTAAATTTGCTCATGTGCTCAAGTTGTTGCATACAAATTTCTTTTAGATTCAGACTGGCTCGACACTAGGTAATTCCATATGGAGGCAAAGGGGTGATCAAGGAAATATGTGGAGAATTGAACAAGTGACCATCCCCCGGGCCAGTGTCTCCACTCCTTTTCAAGTAAGACTCTATCATAACGGTTCTTCATAAAGCAGACACATTTTATGTACATGTTATTCCTTTTCTGTATTTAGAAATACTCCATGAATTTCAGTCTTTATTTAGCACTGGAGGAAAATTTAATTATAAGAAAAACAGGTTTGTTAGAAAACGTATGGATAAGAAAGATTTTATGGACATCTGCCTTGATTTCATTCATGTTTCACTTGAATGGTGATGTACATGATACATGTAGTGTTATTGTCTCAAGAATTTTATTTTTATTTTAATGGTGTTACTTGTATCGTATTTAGCTTATTATTCATTGGTCTTGTTATTTGGGTTAGAAAACTAGTCAACTCACTTTAAGCTGCACAGGATCGAGTAGACCCCCAGGTATATGAGTGAGTTACAAGATATGGCTCCAGCAATCGCGGTGGTCATTTTTACGAGGTTTCCTCCCGGTTTTCTACCATTCTAAGGCAAGGAACAGTGTGAAGTGGCCAATCCATCATCATATAAGTGAAATACCTTTGAGTACAATGTTAAACCCCAATCAAACAAACACTTTAAGCCTTAATTAAGCTTCCAAAACCACCAATAACTTTAAATGTAATGGTTGTGTATGTTTGGAGAACATAAGCAGCATATAGAAAGTTCAATGTATAGAAAGAACATTTTTCTTACCTTGACCAGAATTCAAATTAAAGTCTTTGGGTAACTCAGCCAGTTATCTAGCCAGTTATTCCCCAAAACGTGGAATCAATTTGTTTTTAAACGAAAGGCCTTGAATAAAAGTTTTGTTTGGTATTCAAAAACACTTTATATTTCATTCAGTACAACATTGTAATTATTGTCTTTTTGGAAGTGTACTGGATGTATAGCCCAGATTTTTTTTTAACAGGTAGTGTTTGAGGCAACCTGTGGAAAAGGTTCTTTTGGGGACATGGCTCTGGATGACTATCAGTTATCAGATGGAGAATGCCCTCCTCCAGGTAGGTATTTCTAGTCTGTTAAGTGGTCACTTCATTTAT
>JAVFBX010200440.1:0-12658 GCA_034783855.1 Mopalia kennerleyi | reverse complement strand
AGCTTACAATCTCGGTTAATAAGACAAACAACAAAAGATACAGAGCTTACAATCTGGTGTAATAAGATAAACAACAACAGATACAGAGCTTACAATCTGGGGTAATAAGACAAACAACAAAAGATACAGAGCTTACAATCTGGTGTAATAAGACAAACATCCACAACCTACAGAGCTTACGATATGGTGTAGGATCACAAACCAAAAGATACAGGGCTTCGATCTGGTATAATAAGTCAAACGTCCACAAGATAGAGAGCTTACAATCTGGGGTTATAAGACAAACGTCCACAAAATACAGAGCTTACAATCTAATGTAATAAATCAAATGTTTATAAGAAACATAGCTTACAATCTGTGGTAATAAGATAAACGTCCACAAAATACAGAGCTTACAATCTGGGGTAATAAGTCAAACGTCCACAAGATATTTAATTTGTGGTAATAAGACAAATTAATAAGACAAATTAACAGATACAGAGCTTACAATCTCGGTTAATAAGACAAACAACAAAAGATACAGAGCTTACAATCTGGTGTAATAAGATAAACAACAAAAGATACAGAGCTTACAATCTGGTGTAATAAGACAAACATCCACAAGATACAGGGCTTACAATCTGGTTAATATTACAACAAACGTCCACAAGATACAGAGCGTACAATCTGGTGTAATAAGAGAAATGTCCACAAGATTCAGAGCGTACAATCTGGTGTAATAAGACAAACGTCCACAGGATACAGAGCTTACAATTTTGTGTAATACGACAAACGTCTACAAGATACAGGGCTTACAACAAACGTCCACAGGATACAGAGCGTACAATCTGGTGTAATAAGACAAACGTCCACAAGATACAGAGAGTACAATCTGGTGTAATAAGACAAACATAGACAAGATAGAGAGCGTACAATCTAGTGCAATAAGGCAAACAACTGCAGTTTACATTCTGGTACAATTGACGTAGGCCGTGTTGTTCGTCAGCATAACATGCCTGGGGAGGGGGTATAACTATTGTTTTCACGAAAATCATTCGTATTTTGTCTGCTCAAGTTTCATGCTTTATGAATCCGGGACACGAATTTGACATCCTATATATCCCATAGCTTCCGGTTCTCCACTAATTTGAATACGAAATCCATATTATGCCTTCATTAATGTAAGAGCATCCGCGTAATAGAAACAGTGTAGGTTAAATGTGTGTATTTATTTATTGATTGCACTGAAATATGATAGAAAGTGTACAAAAGTTTTGATTTAAGTGAATAGATAAAAATTAACCTTGGAATTAAAAACATATCACAATACGTTTTTACACGTCCATACCGGCCATGACAAAAAATGCACTCGGTCAATAATACATCTTCACGACAGATTGCTGAGAGTTGAGTTGGACCGAAGCAGCAAACAGATAAAAAAAAAAGAGCCGACGTTTGATGGATCTGACGATGATCATATTACTCGAAGGCGACAAAAGTCTAAATTTGTTTGCTATTTCCAAATTCCCTATGCTTAATTTGATATTTAGCGATTACGGTCTACTGCAAACAAAGATAATCTAGCTTCAGCTGATCCAGATGACACCAATAATGTGCCTAATGTAGCCAGGTTAATAACAGCTGGTGCTTCGCTTGGTTCGAGATGATGTACATCTCTCTAAAGGTCGGTCACATTGACCCGTGTTGTTCAACCAGGTACAACAAAACAGATTGTCCCTATCAATCGCACTTCAGGAAACCTATGTCAATTGCATAACAAGATCCACACAGGCAAAAGTAGTCAACTATCATAGGCTACACTAATGGACTTCTTGTATAAACAGCAATAGTATGGTTTAAATAAATTGAAATACATATTCACCGTGAATGCTTTGTCAGTTTTTAGAGTTGTCACCATAGTCTGCTGCGTGAAGCTTAACGGTGGAAATTAAAATAAACAGGTATTACTATTGAATATCGAATAATCAATTGGGATATGTGGTGATCTGGTAACTAACTTGAATGAAAATAACAACTGCTTAAATCATTCCGGGGTTATTCCGGTATTAAACTCTCAATTGCCTTTCAATGATTCCCAAATCCAAATGATGTCAAATGATAAAATGGACCTTCCAGATTTCTCTCACCATCATATTTACATAAGAGCGTTTTTGTGTTAGATTTGCAGTGGGCATGGCATCCTTTACAAGCTAGGTCTTAGATCAGACTGAGTTTACAAAACTAAAACAGTGGATACATCGTAATTCATATGGTAATCCTTGTAGCCCATGTGGTAAGACATACTGCAATCTGAGCAGTTGTAAGACATACTGCAATCTGAGCAGTTGTAAGACATACTGCAATCTGAGCAGTTGTAAGACATACTGCAGTCTGAGCAGTAACACAACGATGTGATAATAAGTACGTTCGACTTAACTCTTCGCGAATTTTTAATTAACTCGTATAAAACATTAGGTCATATATTTTGGTGCATTATACAAACATGTCGTTAATTTGCTAACTAGGGATATCATCAGACTTTGTGGCATTAGCCTTAATGAGAATGTTAATGGTGAAGATTGACAAACATAATGACCATTGTGATATATGACTCCATGGTTTATCAATTCTGTGATCAAATCAGGCTGGCGGTTTTATACATTGACGGGACTCCTCTTATATACGTCTGTCTGAGAGGGAAACTCGGTGTAAGATGCAATCTTTACTACAGATAAATCATTTCAAGTGAAGCATATTGATGTAAAATCTTGTGAGCGAAACGAAATGTGTCTTGCTTCAGGCTTCGACTCAATATAATAACTTGTTGAATTAAATGGGGCGTGACAGAAGTAAAGATGTTGTTCACAAGATAGCGCCTCTAGGGCTTTGTACGGGGATAACTGAAACGATCTTTTACCGTGATTAATTGAGAATGTCTACTACTAGTGGAAATTGGGACAACTCGCCAAAACCAACACACCTAATATTGTGATAGTTTGGTAGGTCTGTGGATGGAACAGCATTGTGGATTAAAGTCCTCAGACAATTTGTTACTGCGGTTAACGCCTGTATTTTGTTCTTATTTGCATTGGGTAATACTTGTTGATAAAAGTAAGCTAGGAGCTATTAATAACGTGTGGATCAGGTGCTAAGACAAACTAACGCATCAAAATAGATTATGAATAGGCGGAAATCAAACTAATGTCGCGTTCTCGTGCATTGCACTTCCTGTTATTCAGACCAGCTTATACCACGCTAGACATAACGAGAAGGACACAATCAACCGAATGTCGCACTCTCATGCTTCGCACACCGTGTAATCGATAACAGCAACTCGAGAATAAGTCGAATGTTCTCGTCCTTGTAGTTCCTGTACGGTAGACCACCTAACACGACAATAGAGGTTACAAGAATGCGTTTTTTTGTCAATACTATAATTTGAGATTTGACGGAGTTGGTGAATTATTTAACTAATCAACGAAGTGTGAACCAAAATTTCAATTCGGTCCATGTTTGTCCGAATGTAAGGTTGCCATTTATAAATTCTCAGTACAGCACAGTACTATCGTTTGATCTTAAAGTATCTTGAAGGGCTTTAATCATTAATGATTAAAACAGTAAACCGTACGACCGACGAGGAAACATCCAGGTTTACATCAATTGTATGCTGGTTCTTGACAGATCTGGTGACTGTAGCCTGGCATCTCAGCTCCTTTCATCGAATCACCTGCTGTGAACGTTCGTTGCTGACTGCAGTCCGTATTAACTAATAAAGTATACATTGATCTAAACCGTCTCCGTCTTACCTTCATAGTTAGAGTATGCCTCAGAGAACATGGTCATAAACCAGGGAAAATGTTTTGTAATGTATTCGGCAGGTAACCGTTAATTCCACGGTCGTCGCCCAATAAATTACAATGGAAAAATACACCGGGACTACAGCATTATATACATCTGGAGAGGACCAATTCCATTTGCTATCAGTTCCAAAGTCGGTTTTGGGTATTCAATAGACTTATATATTTGTAAACCTAAGTATCTTAACATTCCATCAATATTCTAAGCTCAAAAAGCGCTTTCATAATGTTGGAGAGTTATTCCTCCTTCAGTGCTAAGGGAAGAAAGCATTGCTCTCTTCAACAAACTGCCCTTTGCCAGAGGGCTCTAAGCCTAAATGAGCTTAGAAACTTTTAATCCCTCAAAGTGACCCAGGGGTCTAGCAAATCCTTAATTGAACGGTATTCTTCCTAATGTCATAAATACATATGTAACATGGAATATTGCGGATCCATTCTTAATAAACCTTTAAATAATAGATCAGTATTTCGTATGTTTTGGATGCTAAAATGGCATAAAGTCATTGGAGAGACGAATGATAATGGAATAAAATTACGTCAACGTTGCTGTTATTGTTCTAGCAATAGGAACAATTGGTATATAACTGGTTGTGATATGGATAAAATGTTTACCCTTAACTTTGCTTCCATTTTTATGGTAGAATGGGAACATGAAGCCCTTGGAAAGTGTTGTAGAACCCCTTGTTGTATCTTAGATATTTAGATGACATATTTATACTCTGGCAGCATTCCAGAGATGATTCTGATCTCTTCATTGACACTCTTAATCAGCACGACCCTAACATTAAACTCAAGCCAACTATAAGCTTTGATAGCGTCGATTTTTAGATGTTACCGTATACAAGGGTTTTAATTTACATGCAGTTGGGTCTTTGGGGTTTAAGCTGTTCTTTTAGCCTACAGAAACCCACCAACTTCTTCATGCTAAATCCTTTCATCCACCACACACCTTCAAAGGAATTATTAAATCACAAGTAATAAGGTTTCACAGAAATTCTAGCACTCTTGCTACCTTCAATCAGGCTTGTTATTTTGCCGTTAAGGCCCTTATCCCAAGAGAATATACTAGGCGGCGACTTCTTCGCCAAATAAAATCCGAAACCCTCGGACAACTGAACAGTTATAATTTAGACCAACGGCTAGAATCAACTCCTAGAAGAAAATACCACAATCGCCCTGTATCAGAGTCTGGCAGATCCTCAAAATGTATGAAGGCGAGATGCGAACTAGATACTTACATAGCAGATAAGGTCTCCTTTGTTAGGCAACAAATTAGAAATGTTTATTACTTGGAACACAGTTTGAATTGTGATTCAGAAAATGTGGTAAACCTTATAACTTGTAAGAAGTGTCTGAAACCATATGTTGGTGAAACCAAAACTCACCTTCGGCTAAGAGCCAACAATTATTTGAGCTCCAGTAGGTCAAACCTTATATCCCAAATAGCTGAACATTTCTTTCTCTGATCATTCGGTTAAAGATCATTTTAAAATCATGCTGATAGAAAAAAACACAAATTTTTCCTCTTAAAAAAGACAGAAACGCTTAGAAACCAGCTAAAGGTTCTAAAAAAGAAATTATTCTATTTGTTTTGCAAGATGACAATTGATCTACATCCCTGTGCCACTGTGATTGGTTTTTTTTTTCATATATACACCAGAATTTTCTTCGAGCAGACCATGGCCCAGTCTTGTGCAAAGCCTCTTAGGCTTAGGTGACCTTAACTCCTGAGGTGATACATATGATGAAAATTTAGCCCCTTTAGACCTTATCCTATGGGGCTTTGTGAAAGAGGTTCGTCTCCTTAAGTTAGGCCTAAGGGAAAACAACTAAGGTCACCTTAGCATAGGAGGCTTTGTACAAGTGGGCCCAAGACTTTTATTAATATAAACAGACCTGTGAACCAGTATAATAATAATGATAATAGACTCTGGTTCAAATAAATATCCTGAAAAAACTAAACTAGAAATTACTTCTCTGTTTTTCATACAATACGATAAACAAGTATTTATTGTTTCACAGTCAACAATCTATTTTTTCTGTTTTATTCAGTTTTTCTCAAATTTGATCCAATGTCCACATGTTACCGTAACCCTCATGTTTCATTTAAGAGTATCGATCTATTAAAACAACCACTCAAGTCACCAGAACTATATTTATTCAGTTCTTGTGTATTTCTTTCTTTCAACATCAGCATTTAAGGTATTCCTAACTCAGTGAACGACAATAGGCAGGGTTTAACCTTGACTTGATGGAAACATAGACAAGTTACTTTTTGGTCTGTTGATGAGTGGAATTAAGTACAGTGGTGATCGCTATCATTCAATACCATTCCAGACTTCTACCCAGTGCAATTTAATATCATATCTGAAGTTTCTAATTAATATCATTAATGGTGTCATATCTGCTTCAGAAAATGCCTGTAAAATAACGACATTAATGTATTAAATTCACTCGGTAATGTCACTTGTGGTCAGTTAATTGAGCAGAATAGAATGTTCAGTTTGTCTGTATTACGAAAGGTGCATCCATCGGATCAACTGGCGCATGCATAATGGAGTTAATATATAGACTATATTCGCTGTAATGGACAGACTCAAGACAGAGTTGAGGTCGATTCAGTGTACACATGGCGTGAGGCGCACTGAAGTGGAGTTTCCAAACAACCTTAATTCCGACAGCTTCCTGTGAACTGACAAAATGAGCATGTCTTCGGTTTGCTAGAGTCTGAGTGGATATTTGAGAACAACATACAGTGAACATTTCACAAATGGGTCTTATGTTACACTGTAATTAATGTAATGGACATCACAAGCATGGTTGCTGGCATTCTTCACACTAAAGGGAGTTTCGTGTGACGATTCTGACTAGTGCTGCATTAACATGGTGCTGTTTGTTGGTCTGGTCGACTGATAAAATACACTATGCCTTGTGATGCCTTGGTTTTGCCTCTTCTATTATTGTCCATATTCTGCTCGTTATGTGTTGGTAATATCTTGGTCATTGGTTATAGTTTAACTGTGCACAGGGACCGTTCTTAACATTGTTAAGTGTTGTTGACTTTGTATTTGAGTTGACTCTGTTGAGCATAAGCAATTAAGCATAGCACTAAAAAATAAAAGCATATAGTGCCATTTGTACTATACATATGAGAAAAACAGAAACATTAGATTGTTTTGTTTGTTTGATTGGTTGGGGTTTAATACCGTACTGAAGGGTATTTCGCTTATATGACGATTGATTGTCCACTTCACGCAGTTCCTTGTTAAAATACCGTGAAAACCCTAAAGAAAACCTTGTAAAAACCATCCCCGCGATTACCGGAGCCACATCGTGTCATATACCCGATGGTCGATAGATGAGCAAACTCGTTCGTTTCAGAATATAAATCGTGAATCAGATTGGTGAAATAAGCGATTTCTGTGCTCAAAAAGTGGACTTATCTACCCATTACTCTGCCCGAAATCAACACATAATCCGGCTTTTCAAGTAGGTGACTAGTTATGTTTGTTTAATGGATTCTCATTGTACTTCCTATATTCAAGAACATTTCACTCACATGACGATAGATTCTGCCTTATTCAAATATGGTGGACAACCGGAAGAAACCTCTAGGATTGTTGGGGTGTGTGAATCTCTTGTACACCTGAGATCGACAGGTGTGGCTCGACGTGAGTGGTACACCTCAGGATATGCTTACCTATGATCCACCGCCGCAGGTTCGAAAGCAGTACAACGAGTCCACGCAAATCGAGTTGTAAAACTGAGTCTGTGGTCACTGTTTCAAAAGGGTGTCTATATGATATACTACTAGTTCAATAGTTGTATATAGGGCCTATGTACATGAATAATTTCCCCATAGTACAATATGTATCTTTTGTAAATCTGATGCCGGAACTAAATAAGGACTGTCCCAATACATTTTGTCTGTTCCTTGTACACGGTACAACTGGACGTCATAAAGATGAGGGACAATGCTGTGAACGATTTGGTAAGTGCATTCGACCTCAACTGAAATACTATTCCTTGATTGGAAGCCTTTACATAACAGTTTAATGGTGATAAACCGGGGAAAATTACCGTTAAAAAAATCCTTGTTGTCTTTAGTCACGAGACAACTTTCGTTTGATACTTTTGATCGAAAGGCTGTCTGAAATCGTTCTATGTGTGTTACATTGTAGACGGTTCGGCGACCCAATGCACAAGCGACTCTACCAAGTATTAGATAACACTAGATAACTTATACTAAGTCAAAGTGGGAATTACATTCGTGTACTTAATAACTATTCCAGTAAAAACAATCGTGTATGCCAAAAGTTAAGAGTAGTCCACGGATGTAATTCAATTACCAGTTTTCACCGTTTTGGTAAATGGTAGATGCTTAAAACGCAAATGAAAATATTTCAGTGACTGTTATTTTTAGATGTTCCGGGGAAATCTTTGATGTCGACACCAGGGCTAGCTAACCACAACGGTAGATAAAGACGATGAATAAAATACATATATACTCCAGGCTTGGTGGAACGTAGGACTGCATACCGGACACATAGGAATATTGCAAAGGTTGCATTGAATTGTGTGATTCTGTGGAAGCTGCCGGTGGTCAATGCTTATCTTGGTAGGGCCTACTTCACCAATTGGGGCGTGTAAATAGAATTCAATCCAGCATGTAAACAACACGGTCGCCTCGATCAGAATCAGCCAGTGCTCTAATCAATATGTATCTACATTGATCTGTCTGACCCCTATCGTTTGCTAGTTAGATTAACATAATTGAGGTGCTTGTTTAAAGAATGATGGCTATAGCATGCAAGTTCCTACCGTTGGGATATTCATATTTCTTCGTGTTTATTTATTATACAAAGAATGAGTTTTAGCAACTTATTGATGAAACTGACCAATCCCTATTCGACAGCATGTGGTCATACATGGTCATCTTTCATTTATTGTTATTTATGGGATATTATATCAACAAGATTAAATCCTAAGTACAGATCATTGACCAGCATTATTGTGGGAGGAAAACTGGGTAGTAGATTTACCCAGAATACCCTCGACCTTCCCCTAAGATGACAGACCAACCCATACCATACGTTCCGCCGAAGCGCCTGCGACGGGGTTAGAGAACATACACTCGCTAGAGCGTGAACTCTAGACCACTCCGCCATGGAGGCTCCCAAAACACTTCTCTCTGTTAAACTTCCTCCCATTCATTTATGTGTGTTAATGATGTGGGCTAAACGGAGTCATTCATTCTAATTTTAATTATATAAAAAAAAAATGTTGCACAGATACTGGACTGCGATTTATTTGTTAATCAATTTTACGACGAGATTCGATGTCATGTCAACTTTCTCAAAGATCAAGGTGTCTTCCAAACCATGCTTAACACTACTTGATACACCGTTTCCTTACCGATTAACAGTCAACAAATACGGCTTGCAAGCCAATTCCGTGCTGATTAATTGCCGCACAGAGGCCTTGGCCAACAATCTAGTTGATTAACATGGTAAGAATCAATACCAGTTAAATCTGGGGGCAAAGTATCTGGAACTATGGTTAACATTCGGGGCAAAGTATATTGTAAACGATGTCGATGCAATGTCTGGGTAGAACAGGATACCAAATAAATGAATAATTTCAAGAGTCCTAAAATCTTGATTTAAAAATAAGAGAAATGCATGCCCATTGTATTCTCCCTAAGCTCCTAGTCATATACAAGTTGACAGTGAAAAGTACCATTGGCGTAATTGAATACGAGTGAATCTACGGATAACGGCTTCGATCAGGTGCATTCTGTTATCTACTTGCTCGCACGAATTGACGTTTGATCGAAGCAGTTCCTCTGAAGTATGGTCATTAGCTGGTAGAATAAACTCGGAAGTCCAGTCAGTTAAATGGCCACTACATGCTGTTGATTTCCGCCGGTAACTAGATACCTGCACTGATCCAATTAGATATCTGCACTGATTCAATAAGGGGTTATTGGACAGTGGGATCAAATTAAATATGTTCGCAGTACGGCATGAGCTTAAAATACATCATAGGTCAAACAAATATGAGGTACGTTGTGATTTTATTTTCTATTTTAAACATCGGTCCAGTTCATTAAAACAATTTGGGAAGATTTTATTTTGTTTACGTTGTTATATTAACTAAGCCTCTAGGCTCAAAATATTAGCCTAAACAAAACAAAATTCTCCAGCTCTGCTGATTACACCGAGTCCCCAGGATTTCCGATACCTGAATCCTCCGATATATGGGATTTACGTTTGTTTTGATAAATTTGTGAGCTTCAACCATATGTGGAATTTACTACGGATTTTATTTATTTCTGTAGAGTGTTATGTTCCTTACATTCGTGTATGTCTCCTTCATGTCGTTCACCTTGTATTAAATGTAAAGTATGGAAATACCTGTTGGAGTTATGGTCCTCCTCAACATAATAACCTACCTACGCTTCCCTTTGGTGTATTGAATGTTAAACTGATTTCAGTAACTTCAGTTGATCCTTTTATAAAGTGCCAAGTGTCGCCATTTTTCAACGGAAGGCAACCGTTCCAATTGGTCGAATCTGAACAGCTTCTAACACTTAATCGATATGTTTATACCCAGCCTGTCGAACTCCATTTATAGACTAGTTAGAGGCAATTAGTCACTGAGTGATTCTGATATCGATTTGTGAAATACGTAAAGACTGACTGGAGTTCATCATCGGCATACATGAGGCAAATTAAGAACGGCATTAACCACCAGTCAATGAGATAAATTAATCTTTTCAATTTATCGTGTTTGGTCAACTTTCAAAAGTTAATCAATATGTTTATATCCTATCTGCCAAGCGCTAATCTCAGAGCGATAAGAGTAAATTACGCTGTGAATGCAGAAATCGATTTCTGAAATTAATGTTATTCTCAGTTAGTTACCACTTATATGACAACGCGGGAAACTGGACATTTTCGAGTTCTGTGCCGTTAGAACAACAGCAGACGTCTTCTTCAAAAGACGTTTTATCTTAGTTTAAAACTTAGCATTACCTTATTTGAACCTATAACTTACTTCAGCCAAGCAAAATGATACAATAAGTTGATTGCACAAAAATAGTTTGCAAGCAGAAGCCCGGAACCAATATCAGCCTGGTTGTATAGCTTGGTCTGGTGAATTTAGAACTGTCCGTTTTCGAGATTAAAATTTACCAATGCATTTACCTATGGTTATATTGTTATGTTTAAGAATAACTGACATGTGTATAAAACCTTCGCAAAACAACAATTGAACTCGATCAACTACAAACACAAATTTATTTATTTCTCCCTATTTCTTGTTGCGCACCATATTGTCTGATATTGGCCCGCAAACAAATTGAAGGATTAATAGTAAAATGTTTTGATCTTATCCTGCATCCTATCTTTACAGTTGTGCGCATGACTAGGTAGAATTTATACAACAAAAGGTCATGAAAGAATATAAATCCAAAATTATGCGATGCATGGAACGGAATAGTTGACAGTTTGATTGAGATTGAAAACCGTTTTTTCACTCAAATGCCGGCAGGGGGACAAACCGGCGAAGGTAATCACCATCGATGCCACTGGTAACATACAAATACAATACAGGACAAATACACGACACCCCCAAAGACAACAGACTGATAAGGTGACTCGAACGGACCATAGAAGGCCAAGAATACTATTTGAATTAATTGTGTGATTACATCATCAACAGGAAGCACAGAGCGTATAGATCAAATTCACTCTAAGATGAAAGCAAGTCAATATATATTTTTGAGTTTTTTTTTTACTTCTTTATTCTTTTTAATAGATAATGCATCTGAAATTAAGGGGGGGGGGGGGGAATTGCACTAATTCTTATTATAACATTTTTACGGACATTTTGGATTAGGTTCTGGTGCATTTCCAGGCTCATTGAGCACGTTCAAAAATCAAACACTGTGCAGCCCAGAAATTTGCTAAATGAGATATTTCTGCCAATCATGTACATGTCGTGCGAACCCCCCAACGTACCTTATGTTCAAAACATAATCAAATGTTTATATTTTAAAACCAACATCACACTTGTATTACAATTGCCAGCGGTGAACGAATTTTTTTCTCTTATGTAATAACTTAAATAGGAACAGGTCGCCATATTAAGGATACACTTACCCCCTACGGAGTGTTTTTACATTTCGCCGTTTTATTTCTAAACTACTGTGAATTTTTCAACACATGTATATATATTCTGAATCGTCGTTGTCTGTAGAACAATAATAAGTAAAAACAAAAATTCTAAAACTTACAGAAAAAATATTTTGCATAAATAGTAAATTTTTGCTACCTCTTTTTCAAGTTGCTACTTCTTTTGCATCATTTATGTCAACTGTTCAATTTTACATCAACGTGTAATACATTACTTGAACCAATAAACGGTCATTCAATTTCTTGTTTGTCTTAGTTTTCTTGCAATATTGTGTTAAAAGTCAAAAATAAAACCATGAGTCAAAATAGGGAAGTTTCAACTTCTTATAACTTAATCAAAAAGACGAAAAAAGATCTGAATTACCGTTTTTTAGTTTTATATGTTGATATGAAATGTGCACAAAAAATCAGTTCTGTAGGCATAATAACAGCCGAGGAGTAGGCATTTTCCCAAGTAGGGTACACTGAAAAATGAAAGCAGAGAAAGCAGGCAAAATGTAGTCAAAACACTGCTGTTGTAAAGTTTTATAATGAAAGTTAGCGGTCTTCTTATTCAAATTCTTTTATCGGATTTGCTTTAGGATAAAGATCACTATCTCAACTTTTTGAATATGCAATAATACA
>JAVFBX010200429.1:0-12659 GCA_034783855.1 Mopalia kennerleyi | reverse complement strand
GTATATGAACCATCTGATACGGATAAATATACGATGCCTCTGTATCTGTGTGGCGAGACTCATAGGTATATGATAAATCCCTTGTTCAGTATTCTCTGGACTGGTATATTCCTTGTTCACTATACTCAGAACTGGTATATTCCTTGTTCGGTATACTCATTGCTGATAAATTCCTTGTTCAGTATACTCAAGACTGGTATATTCCTTGTTCAGTATACTCAGAACTGGTATATTCCTTGTTCAGTATACTCAGGACTGGTATATTCCTTGTTCAATATACTCAGGGCTGGTACATTCTTGTTCAGTATACTCAGGGCTGGTATATTACTTGTTCAGTATATTCATGTGATGTATGTAATGATTAATATACTTAGTTTTGGTTGTTCCTTTTTCAATATACACCTCTCTGGTGTACTCGGTGCTCAATGCACTCAGGTGTAGTGTTCAGTGTATTCAGCGATCTGTTATGTTATTGGCTCTGCTAAATTGGGTGTTCACAGTATCCAGATATCTGACAGATGCGGTGTTCTGCATGTTCTCTGGTCTGATGTATCCATTGACCCCTATACTCATGTGCGGTATATTCGGTTGTCACTATACTCAGAAGTCTGGCAGTTCCGTGTTTTATATACTCAGGTGTGGTGTATCCAGTGTTCAATACACTCAGATATCTGGTTGATGCAGTGTTCAGTGTACTGAGCGGTATTGTATATTCCGTGGTATATTTATTGTTTAGTTTACTCAGATATATGGCATACAGAATGATCAATATAGACATAGGTCTGGTATATTCCATTTTCAATAGACCCGGAGGTCTTTTTTATCAGTGATTAATATACAGATATCTGGATGGTATATTCAGTTGTCAGAATACTCAGAGGTCTTGTAATTCCATGTTCAATATACTCATCTCTGGTATACACGGTGTTCACTATACTCTACTGCAGTTCTCAGTATACTCAGCGGTATGCTGTTTAATGGGGCCTTCTTTATTGCGTGTTCAATATACTCAGGTCTGGCAGGTATTTGTTTGGTGTACTCACACCTGGGATATTCATTTTTCAGAATACTCAGAGGTCTGGTACATGTATATTCTGTGTGCAATATACTCCGGTCGGGTGTACTCAATTGTCAGTATACTCAGATATCTGGTATTAGTATATGTAATGCTCAATAAACTAGTTGTTTGGTCGTTAATTTTGCTTTAAAAAAGTGAATATTAACAGTATTTTGGTTACTCTGGGCAAACAGTTTCTAATAATTCTAATACTTATTTTCAATATTGTTATGATTCAAGGCTTTACTCCAGTGCGTTTAGTGGGCGGATATAAAACCGGCAATTCTATCAATGGGCGAATCGTTGTGTTTTATAACAGCGTTTGGGAAACTGTTTGTGATGATTTATTTGGTCGAAGTGACTATAATAATTCTAATAATTATTTTTAATATTGTTATGATTCAAGGCCTTACTCCAGTGCGTTTAGTGGGCGGATATAAAAACGGTAATTCCATCAAAGGGCGAATCGAGGTGTTTTATAACGGAGTTTGGGGAACTGTCTGTGATGATTCATTTGGTAGCAATGATGGTATTGTCTTCTGTCGAATGCTTGGCTATCGCTCGTAAGTATGCTAAATAGTACTATTTCTAATAAATCGATAATGTCTATTTCAAACTATTCGAATATACACATCTATGCTGAATATAAGTGTCGAAAAGAAAAACAGCAAAATTTAGAATATCTCCAATACTGTATCGGAATTTTCTGACAGCAAAATGGCAAATATTAACGAAACTTGATCTAGGTCCTTATACTTTGCACTAACGGATTAATCTGTGTAATGAAACGAATAAGCATTTATAAACACAAGAATACATTTGTTGTTGTTTGATTGAAGTCTAACGCCATACATAAGGTTATGTCACTCACGTGACTGAGTGAGACCACCAATGCAACACGAAGCTCCATTTAATCCCTACACCACGACCATACATACCACCGACACACCAGTGACCTTTGGTATTTAAGTACACGGGCACTGTCCGTCCGTCCGTCTGATGGCAAAGTCCAAATTTCGTTCCTGTTTGTTACTTCTTTATATGAACCAAATGACTGTTATATGGCTGTTGTATGTGACAAGACGTCGCTTGGGATTAGTTTAGGTGTATGTCGGACTGGAGGTGGCGCCACCTGGTGGCAAATTCTAAATTTCTTGTTGTGTGTTTACTTACAAACTTCTGAAGGATTCGAATCAATCTTTATATGATTTTTCCATGTGACAAGACGTCACTAGGGAGTAGTTTTGGTGTATGGTGTATGGTGTACATGTATGTGGCGCCACCTGGTGGCAAGATTGGACACATCTGACACATTTGAATTACGAAATTTAAATTTGGAGCATTTCTATGACTTTGTGACCTCCAATTACATTAAGTTATTTAAGTGACAAACTAATTGTTTATCCATTGTCCAAATTACATTGTTGATGTATTTGGACTGTAATATCAAATGGTAATGTCCTTCAATGATTGTTTGTTAACGAGTGCTTTTACGAGGTTTCCTCTTGGTATTCCACCGCATTTAAGCTAGAAACAATGTGAAAGAGAGACCCCGTTGACATGTGAATTGAATACCCTTCTGTACGAGGTTAAGCCTCAATCAGATACACAACAGAATCGACAATGGGATGCAGTTCATTTAGAGTTGTACCGTCCATTTAATCTATGTGCCACGTATTCGTCATGGTATTTTGATGTATTATGATAATTAGAAGAAAATGTGTGGGATTAGATGTTGATAAATGTTATGGGCGAAATATATGTTGTCCAACACACTCGAGACAATAAACACAAACGGGCAAACCTGGGTTTGTTTTGCTTCACTTTTAACTCAATTCGTGATTTTGTGCCCGACAAATTACGACAAAGGTCGTCCTGGAATTGGATCGAAAATTATTGCCCATGGATCACCCGGGCCCTGATCTTAAAGCAATTACTCTGATTTAAAACCAAAATCGTTAGCACAAACAATATATGTTAATACTATGTACCTGTATACCTTAATCATTGGTGTATTTGTCTTTAGTTATGGTAGCTATTCGAGTGGGAGTACACGTGGAAGTGGTAAAATCTGGCTTGATGACCTTCAGTGCACTGGGAGGGAAACAGACGTAAGCTTTTGCCGCAGCCGGGGCTGGGGGAGTCATGACTGCGGTCACGGTGAAGACGTGGTACTAACATGCTTGAGTTCAATTTCATCGAAACCAAATGTTGGCGCTGATGCAGATACTATTACTTCAGATTTCCCTGCAATGGGTCAATTCGGGCAGACGGCTCACATCGTCTCACCGCTTTTAGAGTGTGCTGTTGCTAGCGACTGCGATAATATGTGCGTATTGGTAAAATTAAGTAACTCTGATCTCCTTTACAAGTACCTAACAATATACGGGGAAGATGACACTGCTAAGTGGACACAGTTATTGGCAGTGATGACAAACGTGTCTGAGATAAGCATTCATCTGTACAACAGCGTTCAGCGCCTACATCTTATTTCAGTTTACGAGCAAGAATCATCAATACCTATTACCATTGATGAAATCCGTTTACAGTCAAATTGCAGTTCCAGAGGTTAGTTTCTTTTCTAAATTGTTTATGTGGTGAGAACCCTTAATTTATGTATGACCATTGTCATGAATAGTGTACAACCTAAATTATTCCTAAATGGTGTAAACTTTTTTTGTAAAACAAACTATTATAGTAGTGTGGAAAATAACACTTATACAGCCTGAAGGTTTCTATATGTGTATTGTTTTTATTGTTATGTCTTATTGATAAAACGTATGAGTATGCTTGTTGTTTTGGGGCAGACTACTAGTGGAGTTGTGGTTTTTGTTATCCTTGTCAGTATATATGAACTCAATTTGGCATACACATTTATATAACCCTGTTCTCTCTTTGGTATACACCTTTTGAACAACTGTTTTGTTTGACTTCTTTGAACAAGTGTTTTGTTTGACTTCTTTGAACAGGTGTTTTGTTTGACTTCTTTCAACAAGTGTTTTGTTTGACTTCTTTGAACACGGGTTTTCTTTGACTTCTTTGAACACGGGTTTTGTTTGACTTCTTTGAACAAGTGTTTTGTTTGACTTCTTTGAACAAGGGTTTTATTTGACTTCTTTGAACAAGTGTTTTGTCTGACTTCTTTGAACAAGTGTTTGTTTGACTTTTTGAACAAGTGTTTTGTTTGACTTCTTTGAACAAGTGTTTTGTTTGACTTCTTTGAACAAGGGTTTTATTTGACTTCTTTGAACTAGTGTTTTGTTTGACTTCTTTGAACAAGTGTTTTGTTTGACTTTTTGAACAAGTGTTTTGTTTGACTTTTTGAACAAATGTTTTGTTTGACTTCTTTGAACAAGTGTTTTGTTTTACTTCTTTGAACAAGTGTTTTGTTTGACTTCTTTGAACACGGGTTTTCTTTGACTTCTTTGAACAAGTGTTTTCTTTGACTTCTTTGAACAAGAGTTATCTTTGACTTCCTTGAACAAGTGTTTTGTAGAACTTCTTTGAGTGCACCATTGAAGCAAGAGTCGCAACATAACAAGGGTTATCTTTATATACAACTCTTGGGTTTATTGACGAGCAACATTTCGGGACAGACGTTAACACAGCTATGTAGGCGTTTTCATGTTTTATATACTTGCCAGTCATTTAGTAAATTTAGTCATTTATTTTAAGTAATAATGATCACCCGGTAATCATTGTATTCTACTTCTACAAGTTGGAGTTATTATTTATGATTAAGTGTTTAACGTCATGTCTAACTGAAATTAATCGCTTATTTTGTAGCGTGTAACACAAGCAACTCTTTTGTCTGCAAAAGTGGTCAATGCATTGATGGTATAAATACGGTTTGTGATGGATTGATTAACTGTATAGATGGAAGCGACGAATCCAACTGTGGTAAGTTTCGCAGAAGGATTTGCAGCTGATAAGTAAAAGACCGCTTAAATTCTTGAGTGGTGATTTAAAATAAGAAAACACTTGCAATTAATATATCTGCCAAAAGTTGAAAAGCCCACAAGCATGTACATGTATTGACCAACAATTACTTTAGAAAGGCAAGGCAAATCACAAAACGATCTTTGAAAACATGTCTCGGTATTCAATATGTGCATAAAACAGCAGATACTAGCCACTCTGTTGACACTTTTGTGTTACGAAAATAGCCCTATAGTAATTTCTTAACGAAATGATTACCATCTTGCTTCTCCATTTTTTAAAAAAAATGTATAGTCTTATAACGACCTAGTTGTTAACTGCTGGGAGAAATCTGGGTGGAATAGACGACTATAATATCGATGCATGGACACATGTGCATACATTTAGAAGTTCTCTGGCACTACGGAAGGTTGTGTTAGATGTTTTTGCCAAACTGTCTTGGCATTACCCAATACTGTTTTAAGACTTATATATTTTGTCTTAACTTGAATTAAATATGTTTCACTTCATCTGTGCTGTCAATATCCATTGATAAGAATGTTACATTTCTGTTGACAGACCCGCTTCCAAAAGGACAACCGTTGTTGAATTGTTCTTTCGAAGACGGCGGAATGTGTGGCTTTTCTGGGATTCTATCAAGTTGTCCATGGATGGTAACCAGCGCTCAAAATGCTAGCTCAAATACCAGACGTTATCTAACAAGTTCAGATAAGACTTACAATGAAAGTGGTAAGTTAAAAAAACCATGGTTTAGATAAAAGGAATGAAACATATCAGTCATCAAGAAACTACAAAAATAAAAAAAATTAATCAAGTGCTTCGTTCGCCACATTTCTAGTGCGTCGTTAACCGATTAGTATTCAGCTGGGTATGACACCTATCCATATAGCGCGACAGAATATACAAATATGGTTACGCATGCAGTCTAATCGGGTGGAGACTTGGTAGAAAAGCATAATAATAATATATCTTATACACTAACAACTGTCCTTCAAAGTTCGCTCGCGTACCCCAAAATTATACCCATGCTACGAAGTGTACTGCTCCGTGGGTCCACCTATCTTAAGTACTGTCAAATATTTCAAAACAAAACTTGTTTTATATATTTCAATCAATGTTTAGTATGTACCCTGCTTTAGTGTCTGGAGGATGTTATACACTTTTCAGTCCCTCAGTTCCATGTATACTATTGTATAGCATTAACTTACAGTTAACATTATATTGAAGACGTTATTTATTATCACAGTAGGCCTATATTTCCACGCTATTGCCATCTTTGCTCACTTCTTCCCTTTTATGGAAGCATTGTCGTGTGCACCCAGATTTTTTTATACGGCTACAACATTATGTTACTGCATGTGTACGGGTGAATGTGCCTATGTGTTTTACTCCTATCCCGAGCCCGGCTCAACGCTAATGCTGAACATTATGCCGGTGTTTTACTCCTATCCCGAGCCCGGCTCAACGCTAATGCTGAACATTATGCCAGTGTTTTACTCCTATCCCGAGCCCAGCTCAACGCTAATGCTGAACATTATGCCAGTGTTTTACTCCTATCCCGATTCCGGCTCAAAGCTTTTGCTGAACGTTATGCCAGGGTTTTACTCATATCCCGAGCCCGGCTCAACGCTAATGCTGAACATAATGTTAGTGTTTTACTCCTATCCCGATTCCGGCTCAACTTTAATGCCGAACGTTATGCCAGTGTTTCACTCATATCCCGAGCCCGGTTCAACGCTAATGCTGAACATTATGCCAGTGTTTTACTCCTATCCCGATTCCGGCTCAAAGCTAATGCTGAACGTTATGCCAGTGTTTCACTCATATCCCGAGCCGGGCTCAACGCCAATGCTGAACATTATGCCAGTGTTTTACGCCTATCCCGATTCCGGCTCAAAGCTATTGCTGAACGTTATGCCAGGGTTTTACTCCTATCCCGGGCCCGGCTCAACACTAATGATGAACGTTATGCAAGTGTTTTACTCCTATCCCGATTCTGACTTAACTCTGACGCTAAACGTTATGTCAGTGTTTTACTCCTACATCGAGTCCGGCTCAACACTAATGCCGAACGTTGTTTTTAGGGGTTCAAACCGTCGACATCAGTCATAGTTAGGTTTTTTAAGATGTCATTTTGACACCGAGCCCGAGCCGCCGCATGCGTCGAGGGTTTTGACGAGGTGTCAAAATGACGACAGAGGTATTACAAAACCTAACTATGACCAATGTCGAGGGTTTAAACACCATTCTAACCCGAAAAAAGACAGACAAATAGCTCTTTCTAAGTTCCCCCTTGTATGCAGTAAACTTTCAACAACAAACAGAAATAACGTCCCTGGCAACGCGTGCTGCCCTAACAACGCCATCAGACTCGGCTGAGATTTAAAACAACGAAAAACGCCGTAGAAAAAGTCTTCAAAACCAATGTTTCTGATAATTTGGTGCCAGAAATTATAGCGATTGTGAAGTAGACATGTTTTGAACTATATTCGCTACAACCAACTCCCTATTTGTGCTGTTTGTTTTATAAAATTAAGAAAACAAAATTTGAAGCGGAGGCGGTCATGTTTGATTTGTTTTTTTACTATCGGAAATGTAATAGGGGAACATTCGCACGCTGGGATGTAACGGGTGTTTACCCCTTTGGTAATTGAAACTATCACAACACCACAAGTTGGTTTACGGAATGATGAGTTTATTAATTTAAAGCATAGGCTGTTTTTGTCTTCGAGATGGATTTTTACTATCGGTATGCTTATGCAGTGCAAGTCTGTGAATGGTGGGTAGTCGGAACTGCGGTAAACAAAGCGGTCATTATTGTCACATTAAGACCACTGAGCTGTGTTCCTCGTTATGTATATTTGCACACGGCTCGTAACCCGTAGATGGTTAGAATAGTGATTTACGCCTATTCCCAGTCCGACTTGAAACAAATGCTGAACCTTATGCTGTTGTTTTACGCCTATTCCCAAGCCTAGTCGGCCTTGAAAGAAACGCCGAACGTTTTGCTATTTGATTTACTACTATCCAGACTCCAGCCTTACACTAGTTCTGAACGTTATGCGTGTGTTTTACTGCTTCAGTGTAAGTATAGCTTCACCATAATGCTGAACTATGTTATCTTCTTATACAGATTTATTTCAATTGTTTGTTTTTTCAATTGTTTATGTGAAAAATTAATGTCAAATTATGTCTGACTTTATGCCTGTTTTTTGAATGTAATAACACACCAATGCTTGTTTCATCGGTTCCACTGTTTTCTATTATGTGTCAGGTCACGTGATATACTATGATACCTATGGTTGTGAGAGATCAAATTTTCTGATGAATGGACTTTTGTTTCCACCTATCAAGATGTCTTCAGAGGAACAATGTTTGCAGTTTTACTTCTGGGGAAAAGGCTCCTTCGTGGTTTCAGCGCCTACGGGGCCTTTATATACACGTGATGAAACGGACAGCAACTACCAGTGGATTAAAGTCAGAATGAATATCTCTGGGGACAGCGATAGTTTGCTATTGTCTTTGCTTTTGCTAAATGATGACGCCCAACTTATGTTTGACGATTTTATCATAGAACAGGGAGCTTGTGGAACAGGTAAAATTGTCCTCAGTTTTTCTGAATGATATAAACCAAATGTCTTGATTATTTGCTTTCCTGAGTTGACTGCTCAATACTTAATTTGCACACTGCAATGAGACTTGTATTTGCTTTAAATTTGCATATTTAGAGAAACGTTTGTGTGTCAGTATGGTGCCATATATTGCTATTATGATATAGTCCAGCTTATAATTAATTTGCATACTTCAAGTTGCTGGGACCGTGGCCGCGGCTTAGTGGTTACCGTGTGAGTTTACCCTTAAAGGGCCAGTCTGTCGAGATACACGATGTGGCTATGGCAATCGCAGAGGTGATTTTTTACTAGGTTACCGCCCAGTTTTACTCCGTAATTGAGCACGGAAATGTATAAAGTAGACCATTTGTGGCAATTTAACTTAAATATCTTTGAGTGGGACGTTTAACCCTATCAACAATTATTTGCTTGTTTGTATGAGAGTCGGTAACCGTGTTATACGTGTTTTGATCTGTTGTGTATGTGTTTTTCAATTTGGGACTGAAGTGATGTCTTTTGTCACGTATTCCGCACCAGAAACGTACATACATACTGCTGTTTAATCGGACAATTGTTTTAGGAAAATTTTCTTAGAGTTTCTATGTAGATTTTATTGTGTTTATGTGTTACTTTGGTTTGGGAAGTGTTGCTATTTACATCATGGTCCAGCTTATATTTAATCTACACAGCTAGTCTAATAGATTTGATTTTTCGTAACAGTTCATTTCCGGAGAACATTTACTATTTTGACGATTGTTATCGAAGCAGTATACGTGTACGTGTATAATCTTCATACCTATTTTATATTCACCATCATGCATAATGGTTGTTTCATTTACAGAAAATCCCAACCTCAAGTGCATTCTTGGAAAAAAATTCACATGTAGCTTTTCTCCTGGGGAAATCCCGTGTGAGGCAACTTGTGACGGATATAATGACTGTGCAGGCGGCTCAGACGAACATAATTGTGGTAAGATATTGCTTGACACATATGTAGACAATTGAGACACTGATACATATCCCTATGTTTTGGTCCTCTTTGCATATCCCAATGCTCAAAGCCTCATGATTTATCACAATGGTCGTAACCTCATGATGTAACCCAATCGCCGGAGCTTCACAGTGGATTCCAATGAATTGATTCCTTTCCGTTCCCCCTCTTGAGGTATTTCAACGGTGAGAACCTCTTAATGGATTCCAATAAACGAAGTCCTCTCCGTTCCCCCTCTTGAGGCATTTCAATGGTTGGAACCTTCTAATGTATTAAAGCAGTTGGAGCCTCATGATGTATTTTAATTCTCGGAGCCCCCTCGGGTATTTCAATTCTCGGAGCCCCCTCGGGTATTTCAATTCTCGGACCCCCCCTCGGGTATTTCAATTCTCGGAACCTCCTGGGCTATTTCCATGGTAGAAGCCTCCTGAGGTATTTCCATGGATGAGCCTCCTGTGGTATTTCCATGGGATGAGCCTCCTGGGGTATTTCCATGGGAGAAACCTCATGGGAATCCCAATACTCGGAGCCTTCCAGGGTATTTCTATCGGAGAAACCTCTCCGTTCCTCCCTCTTGAGGTATTCCAATGGTTAGAGCCCCTTGATTAATTCCAATGAACGGAGTCCTTTCCGTTCTTCTGCTTGATGTATTTTGATGGTTAGAGCCCCTTGATGGATTCCGATGAACGGAGTCCTCTCTGTTCTTCTGCTTGATGTATTACGATGGTTAGTCCCTTAATGGATTCCAATGAACGAAGTCCTCTCCGTTCCTCTTCTCCAGGTATTTCGATGGTTAGAGCCTCGTGGTGGATTCCAATGAACGGAATCCTCACCGTTCAACCTGTTTACGTATTCCTATGGTCTTAACCTCCTGGGGTATTCCCATAGGAGAATCCTCTCCCCTCAGCCTGTTAAGGTATGCCGATGGTCAGAGCCTCTTGGTGGATTCCTATGCATGGATTCCTCTAACACTCCGTTCAGCCTTTCGAGATATTCCAATGGTCGGAACCTCCTTGGTTATCCAAATGGTTGAAGCCTTCTAATGCAATGCAATGGTCTGGAGTTTACTGGAATATTTTAATATTTCCTGCGGTATCCAAATGGTCCAAATATTCTGTGGTATCCATATGGTCCGAACATTCTGTGGTATCCATATGGTCAGGGCAACCTGGAGTATCCAAAATGCTTGGGCCTCTGTAGTTATGGTCGGAGACTCCTGAGGTATTTCAGTGGCTTGAGAGACTATAAAATCAAAATCCGTGTTAAGTTCCGCGATCGGCTGTCGTCTGGCAAATGTCAGAATGGGATAGTGCAATCCCTTCGATATATTCCTACGCCTGAACGAAATAAAACCATAATTTATCAATGCTGCATGCATTTTAATAATATCAGCTTTTGCTATCCTACACCAGTAAAATGTCTTATATGTTTCCAAATTAGACCTATTTTTGACAAAAAAACTTGCAGCAGCATATGCATAATTCGATTTTAACTAGAGCACGAGCTGGAGGTTGTTGACACTCGACAGCTCGAAGCATGCACACTTGAAAGGGACTGAAACGGTTACTTTATTTGCTGTTCTGTTGTATTTAAGATACCATCACATTTTCTCGGACTTATTGAAATCAATTCACCCGGTCAGTTTCACTTTATCCAGGTTTGTGGCAGTGCAATCTACACTGCACAATCTACATCTGTCAAACCGGAATGAGCAAACGTCACTAAAACAAAATGTTGTCCGGGCAGGGTCAAAGTTCAGAGAGTACTCCCAAAAAGTGTTATTTCACTACAGTATATATCTCTTTTGTGCCTGAACAAAATCCTGCTATTTCTTTAGTATATAAATAATAAATCCCACTAAATCCTCGATTTTCTCGCCCTATTTTCGTAAATATTCTTATTGAACTTTAACATTTGTTCGAGATTAAAAATTAATAGATTTGTTATAATACCCAGGTAAAAATGTTAATGTTTAGTATTTTTAGTTAAAATATGAGTTGCCTTCTTCAATGATCACTATTAAAGTTTGTATATAAGAGGTGGCATTGTCAGCTCTGAGGGCCCTGTTGTGCTGTTGTCCTTTCATGCATCTAAACTGAAGGGTATGTGAAGGTAAGCTAGTAAACAACAATGTTACCATACTCTTTATGAATTGGTCTCTAGAGTTTGTGTTTGTCTCCCCTTATAAAGTACATGTTGTTCTCTAGATGAAGTTACCAAATGAAACTAATGCAGGACTTAACTAAGCCAAATGGAATATGATCCATATACCCACTAAGCCTAAGTTATATGTATTTACTTCTGAAGATCATTTGGTGATGTACAATGCATACATGTATTTAGGTTCATGTCATTTAGTAATTCGTGGGAACGTTATAGAATATCTCTAGCACAGTTCTTTTTGAATGGTTAGATTGATCTTATGAGAATTTCAATAAATTCCAAGGTACACCAAATCTTCCAGATGATTTAAATACAAGTAAAGCTGTTGTTCTACCTGGCGAGATCTCTGCTAGTATAAAACACCTAACTGACTAGCCAAGCGATACTATGTACACACAGCAAATCATACGACATTGGACACTGATCTTTCTGATGGCATTGGCACATCACACTGACGTATTTTAGTCATCTATTTCTACAAGCGCCGGCGCTGGAAAATCGTTTGCAAAGTCGCAGATTCTGGCAGCTCCAGCATTTGTCCATTCAGAACCATACTCCAATAACCTATAAATATAGAGAATATATCAAAAAGATACATCCGTTGGTTAACATTGATAAGGCGTTTTTTTAAGTAAGGCAGATCTGGAAGTGGACAATCTGTAATCATATAGGTGAAATACCCTTGAGTACGACTTTGGATTCCAATCAAATCGCATCTATACTCAGTCAAAAAAGAAACGCATAGGCGAAATATTAATAGAATTATCTCTTTAATACAAAGCGGGATAATTCAGTCATTATTGGGGGTAGCACAGTCAATGTTGGTACAAGTAAGTGGTAAGGTTCTTGCTATGGACCGACCGCCGCGGAGGCGCATTTGTCAACGAAGAGCGCCGTA
>JAVFBX010200418.1:1653-12659 GCA_034783855.1 Mopalia kennerleyi | reverse complement strand
TTTGTCTAACAGAGTAAAATACAGAAACTCGCCGATTAAGCCAAAATTAGGTCATCTCACGGTTAGGGGGCCTTTAACATTAAAAATATAATTCACAGTTTTCAAAACATCTGTGGGAAATTTCAAGGAAAATATTTTTGGAGACAAGAAATGACATATCGAGTTTGAATATCATTGAAGATCTATAAACGGGTGTACAATATAAATCATCAGACAAAATCTTCATTTTTCGAGTAGCATTTGATAAGTTTTCAACCTTCTACCTTATCCTTATTCTTTGGTTATATTCACAGCCGATCTGTCTTTTAGTTTGAACTTAAAAGGTCCTTTGTAAAATTGCTTTGTCATTTTATTTAAATTAATAGTAGGCAACCTCCTCAAAACCCACGACAAATACCATAAATCGGTTATTCAAACTTTTAACATAAAAACCATTGCAACTAAAAAGTCTCTGTTGTGCTGTTAAACTTATGGGAATTTACGCACTGATCTAACTCGTATCATTTTGGCGGGAAAATCCGCCTCGTGTGTCCCAAATATTCCCTTGCGAATTTCGGTCCGTTTCGCCGGGTAAAATCATCGCCTACGAGCGGAGAAATTCAGGCCTTAACAAAACCATCTGTCTTCTTTTGAATGTTTCTGGCCAGTGTTAGTTTAATCTACGTAAGGTGGAGTCTCTTAAAGAAGTTGAAAACAAACACAATAAAGTGAGTCTGAAAATATAGTCTGTAATTAGCACTTTTGAAAAATTGTATTCCAAGTTTGTGAATGATTTTTCTGATCATGTAAGAACCAAATTAGTAAGTATTGACTACTTTTCAATATATGTTCACAATCATTGCCACCAAAACAGTAAATCTCTTAAATAATTGGCAAACAATTATCGTGAAATGGTTTTTATGAATATTTTGTGAGTAATAGCGAATGCTCGGGAGAGAACTATACGATATACGTTATCTGAGTGAATAACCTTGGGTATGGTGTTAAACCCTGATCAAACACACAAATAATCTGTCTCCTTCTCCACAGCGACCACTTGCACTTTAATTGGAGGATTGCTTCGTGTTGATCTGGAGATATAAACCTTATGATATGCATAGATACAATCACTATGCTGCTCTCCGCTCTTTGGTCGCGCAATTACACCTTTAAAATGATCTCAGTAAATCTGTACCTTCTCAAAACAACCATTTGATAACCTTGAAACGTATCATGAAATCCAGATGGGAAGACACGCTATAAGCCCGTGTGACTGTGTTTACCGTTGTCGATTTATTTTTTACAGTAAAACCTCATATATAAACTAATTCGCATGTAATCCCCCTGACTGGACATTCAGCCTTTGGTTATCCGAGTTGTACACAGTTCCCTTAACTGTGTACTTTTATTCTTTCTATGAGTTCCTTATGCTAGACAATCTATTCTTAAAAAAAACCGTCTGAATTACTCAAGTATAGAGGGAATGTGATCACGCACAGGTTCTATGAATCGGTGATTCACAATATTGATATGTTACCTGGCTGGCTTGTAAGTGTTTAGTAGTAAATAAAATACGTTTTCGATAAAGTTACTGTTTGTTTTTTATTTACTTTTTCGCCGGTGAGATATACCTCGCTGAAATCAATCTGCTTTATCGTAATCCTATTAGTATGATATTATATTAACCTCTCAATCTACTCTGTGCAGCCCGGAATCAGCATTAAAAATATCTTCCAATATTATTGATCTCCTGATTTCACAAATGATGGTCAAATATTCGCAACGTGTTCGTCACTCTTTAAAATAACAAGATACATTTTCAGAATGACTTAATCGAATAGGAAAGATTACTGTGCTGGTTTTTGTTGAGGTCATTCTCAATGAACTATTAGTGCAATGAAGGTGACAATTGGACAATACTGGAGATTATACTGGACAATTATTTATGCACCCTGTTATTGCTATACGGCGATCTTTCGATAGCTAATCCAACTCTTTTTGGATTCTTCCAGATACAACACAATTTCAAAATATAATCAAATGTTTAATTAAAATCAAAATCCCATCAGCAATACTTGTTTACAAAATATATCTAAAATAATTGGCTAATGTTGAGAAGAGGTTTACCCAGAAACCAACAGCTTTATAAGGGATTCACCAAGGCAAACCAGCAGCGTCTCAAAACTGGTAATATCGTTCATGATACATTTAATCTCGTTCTCACTATCTTACTCAATCACAACGTGCTATTGTAATCCAAATCGGTACACAATACAACCGCGTGATACAACGGAAGTACATTACAAAGTGCAAATGCGTGATGGATAATTCTAAAAAAAAGGTTGTAAAATTTATAGAACAGATTGCACACAGATTGAGAGATTGTATTGACGTTAAAATGAATTGTTACACTGAAAAAAGAGAAAGCTGGTACATAAAATTCATCATGTCGTTCATGTTAGAAAACAACACAAATGGATGTGAGATTTGCCTGATAATCCATCTAAACCTTTTTAGTCGAATTTTATACAGGGCATTTCACGGCTAGATTATTTTCATGTGAATAGGATACTTTACAGTTTGAAAGAATGATGAATAAATAAACTAGACACTGGTAACTTCAAACAGACCAATTGGAGTTTGTCCAATGTGAAATAGAAAAGAAACATAGCGGGACTATGTTATATCCGATAAACTTTTCTTTAGAGGGATGCTGTTTGAAAAACACAATTGTCTATCAATTGGCACACGACTGATCGATATGGATAATTCGTAATTAAATAATGATGATTCTCCGCGGTGTACATTAATGTACGCGAGTCCTTTGCGTATATAAATGGATTAGTAACAAATTTACCCATCCTCTTGAACAGGTACAATTAGAGAATTGTGGTAAAAAAACAAATGGTAATCATAGTCAGCTGTATTGGGTAGTATAGGGGAAGATAAAGGGAAACGTAGAACACTGTTATATACTTTTCTTTTCGTATTCTCTACACTTTGGCTGTAGACTTGCATTCGCGTAGTACTATTAGTTGCATGCGAGTCGAGCGTACATGAAAAGTGATGTAAGGTGTTTCTCAAATACAAGTACGTTAATTGTGAATTAGTTTCTTCTGTTCTTAGTACACAACAAACACGATTGTCATTAATCATATCACAGAGGGAATCACCTTTAAATTGTTGAAACTAAAATTCTCATTGGCTCTTCTGTCTACACGAAGTCAATTTCCCGATGTCAAATCATATTTAGCTTGGATAACAATGCCATGATCATGAATAGACGAGACACCACAATAACACGATCATCGGGAAAGGAAATGATTAAAGATTATCATGTGACGAACTGGACAGCATATCTTGACAGTGTACACTGAGAACATAGCAAATAATTATAGCTTCATAATTGGTATTGATATGCATGTTTATGGTCTGATTTATAAAATCTGGTGTATAAATGTATTGAATGAAACGTCAATCTTGGACTTATCTTTCCGTAGTTTCGATTGGAATCCAACCGAAACACATACTAAAGCCAATGTTAGATCCTTGCTATATTTTCCCTTATATTTACTGCTTTCATAGGTATTGTGAATTGAGATACTTATATACAAAATCATTTTTTGACCATAACTTTTTTTGTTTAGGTTCAAGATTGCAATGTCTACTGACATCCTCTTAATGCTCACATCGTTTTCAAGACCGTCGTTTTGGATCAAACATCGTTTTGAAGCAGACATCGTTTTTGATCACATATCGTTTTGGATGATACATTGTTTTGAAGCAGACATTGTTTTGGGTCACACATCGTTTTGGATCATACATCGTTTTGGATCACATATCGTTTTGGATCATACATCGTTTTGAAGCAGACATCGTTTTGGATCACATATCGTTTTGGATCATACATCGTTTTGAATCACATATCGTTTTGAATCATGCATCGTTTCCAAGCGTGCCTTGCTATCAAACATTGGCCCAACGTTCTTTTCAGTTAATATACTTCTTCTAAAGAAAGTATTGTTTTCAAGCAGCCATAATTTCAAAGTATACATCGTTTTTAAGTATATTTTTGAAGGAAGTAATAGTTCAGAACGTCTTGTATATTATATGAGCACTGCTGGTATATACAATGATGAACTAAATTTTACTACTCGTAATGTCTGAGACTATATCTGCACTACTGATACATCCTAGTGATGCATGGATTTCTGATTGGCACTTAGTAGTTTCTTAAACTGATTTATTGTCTGAGGATAAAACTTGATTGGAAACATTTTGGTTAAAAACAAATACAGTGTCTCGACCAAAAATGACACAACACGCAAACAATTCATGTAGAAGACGCGAAGACTTGTGTCACTGATACTGGAAATCTGGCTTATAAGAATGTTGTTATAATCTTCATATTTTCATTCACTCAGTAAGACAGTAAGTAGAAAAATGAATAGGCAGAGTGAGTCTGAATTTGTTTCAATTGCCATTGCAATTTTTTAAACCAGTTTCCACTATTTTGCATTGTTGTCAATGGCTGCATACTAAAGCACGCCACACGACTAATTAGATACATGTGATTAGGCGATTCAAACGCCAATACATGCCGTCTCTTCCACAATGGACAGATCAGTGAGCTTTTAAGAAGACTACAAACTACATTCGTGTTGCCGTTCACATAATAAACCTATACTGTTTACCATAGACAAACGTCATTACCAGAAAGCCCTGGGCATTGTCAAAGATGAACATTCAATTCCCATCTCAGTATAATCTCGTTATATAATAAAACAGAGCTGACGAGAAAACGCATTAGCGACTTTCTACAAGAGATCAAAACAAGGTCATGTTTTGTTTATCGGAAATATCACGTTGAAGGTGACGCACACATCTTTCCAGCGATAAGAATAGTTCAAGGAATTCCTTGAAAATAGTTCAAGGAAGTAAAATAACTGGAGGTCCTGTCTTTTTGGTTACCGATAATAATGATATTATGTGACTAACGCTAAATTTGTAGAGAAATCTGTGCTTGATCTCAACCTTACGCTATTGACCATGGAGAGAACTATAGGGTGAGTTTACGGACTTTGCAGACTTTAACAACGGTGTTTTACCATTTAGTACCCAATAAACATTACTTCCAACACACGGCATATTCAAGGAATACAGAAATAAGAATGGACAGTTCTCTAGCAAACTAAAGGACGAACATAATCACTAGAAGTGTGTGGACTAAGAATAGGCTAACCGTTAATGTCAAGTCCAGAGAAAACTCAACAAGAAAATATTAGGATATAGTATGCCTGGCGGTATCATCGGAGATATCCAACCCACACCTTTCGTAACGATTGTAATGAACATAGGAGTGGTCGTCACCAGGAAGGAGATGTTTTTTACTTCCTGATATCATAGCTAAGTGTAGTTTCTTTGTGGCTTGATCCCAGACACCTGTGCCGGGTTTTCTTATGTTTGAAACAAAGCCCGTTGTTTGATTTAATAATCCTAGCGTGATTATTTGAAGAAATTCATGTAGTGTCATAATTGTATATTGTCAGTCATTCATGATCTGGCACCATACTGAAGAAGTGAAGACAAACACACCCACTGTGTTACACTTCCCCACTATACCATTATATTGGATTCTTTCTGCGGTTGTCGGGATTTGACAGAAGTCCCACTGGACATTCACATGACTGACATATATTGTATTAATGTGACACAGTCGAAAGATCACGCTCAGCTCAACTGCGCTAAGGCTTTAGTTAAATGAACGATGTGTGTCCAGTCGAGGAAATAACGAAATTATTCCTGTCACTTGGTCTGATCAGCGTGAACCACTGTTATCCCCTGGTTATTTGCATATATCACAATACGCTGAAGCATTATCATTACTGAAAGTCATACGTCACACAGCACATGTACTGCTCAGTTTACATTGACAAATTCTGGAATATAACTAATCTAAGACATTTTTAATAAATAAGGCCTTTGTTAAGAATGTTAACCGGGTATCGAGGTGGACAGACTGTAAGCTAATTGTCATATTTAATTAATCTTTAATATGTTTTGTTAATTCTCACAAATAATTTACAAAACAAGCTGCAGATATAGATAAGTGTAGTTGTCATGTCATTGTCCACCTGAAACATTATGAAGAATGCTGAATTATGAACACCATCTTAACATTTTAAAATTTAACAGAACTGTGTGGAATCTTTCAAAGATCTCCTGCAATGGTATTTGCTTTAATGAAATGTATAGTTTACATTAAAGGTAGGCCTGCATAATGTTGTCCGTTGTCAATGTGAAATCTGGACGTACATGTATAATCCGGGCCTTTGCTATACATACACCTCTAAGGAGAAGTAATCAACTCGAAACGAAACACAATCTGACGAAAATGAAACATGTTATGAGAGTCCAAATCTACTCCAACCATAAAGCCATGACCAAAAAGGATGTTACAGTGTAGTAAGTGGGGTATTGCTCTGAACTCGAAGATCACGTGGTAATCGGTGGGCCAATGGAAAGATGGTCTAAAGGGTTACACGAAAGCGAATCTAGTATCAGGCCGTATGCTACCAAAATATATTTAAAATACGTACAATCGTTTTAACTGGTTTCATAATGTTCTAGTCAAACAGTTCATTACACTACTCTCCATCACTACCAAAAATTTTATAACATTATAATTGAAATAAAAGAATTAAACGGTAGCCTACCAAAAGTTACAACCTCTTGCAACTCCGAGTTTTCGAACTGAGTTAGATATTGCGTTTTATACCTTTGTCTTCTTCAGAATCTATATATTTCAATGAATCCGTGTTTTACAATCTTCTTTATATGTGGGTCATCTTGGCAAAATGACAGTTACCATTTTTACCATCATGTCTGTGCTTTTCTGCTCAACTCTTACCTTTTCTTTGCCTTTTCACCCCAACACGCAACGTTTACGTCAAAGTTATTGGATAATTATTATATTTATGATGCTTTATTTTTTTCACGTGTTTATATCGAGTTATGTCGACCAGAAATTCTCATCCATAACAATCATTAGCTGAGGGTAAATTCTAAAAGCTTTCTCTAATTAACCTTTTCTCATAAATCATTCTATAAAAGCAGAGTTAAATATCACCACGGGGTTTATTAGGACCTACAAAAACACTATTGTGCAATTTTTGTGACACAGTTTAGCGAATTAATTCTACACCTGGCCAGTTTACAGAATAATTACTTGAAACTTATTCGGCTGAAGCATGGTTCTTTTTGAGTTTTATTACTTTAACAAGACAATCTGTTGCCCAAACGAGTTCACAGATCGTTTGTACAAAACCTGTAAATGTGGTTTAGAGGAGCTATTTTTTGTTGTTATTTGTCTAAGTGAATTGTCTATTTTTAATTCAGACCACAATGTTTCGACGGTCTAAGTCACTGCAACATCTCATAATACACAGTCAGCATACAACGTGAGACACGCAGATTATTTCACACGGAGAGTTAAATACCAGTTATAGATAAATGTCTTGTTTGCTGTAAAATGTGTACATGGGAGTCGGGGCTTCAGGTAAAGAATATTAAACTTTAGGAATCTTAATATTGTTTCCAGCGTTAAGAATAAAATGACGTTCTTTAGACAATGTAGCACATCGTTGAATTTATCACAGCCACCCTCCAGATTTCGCCAAATACATCAACGGGGAAAAGGACAAGGTCAAAATGTCATTAACTATAGAACTAAAGAAGAAGCATCTTCTTTTACAGTAACTGTGATTCTTATGATTATGTGGAAAACTGTTTCTGTTGTGTGAACAGCTGGGGCGGCAGGTATTTAATAGCTGAGACTGGTCTTCTGAACTACGGGCCAGCTGAACACTGTTAACAATCCGTGTATGTATGCATCAAATTAATTAGGACGAAACGTATCACAACAACTCAAGCTAGCATTTTTATCACAGTATTAAAACATTGGACTGAGTTTTTTTCTGACATTGCTGAAGGTTTTATGTGTTATTGTGTTCCGTGAATAGATCGTTTACATCACACCACACAAGACTGATATGCCGTCAAAATAATCCCGTCAGTAGACTGCCTATGTCAAAACAAGTCACGAAATCGATAGAACACGTAGGAGAACAAAAAACAAATACCCATAATAAACACTTTTGGAGCAGCTTCCACGAGTTGAGCGTGAACTTTAACATTAAGCCTATAATGACCATCTGTCTCTTAACAGATTTATGTTGTCGTTTGTTTAAACGGCCAGAGTATTGGTGAACCATCAATTGTTTCAAGAATGTGTCTCGAGTATGATAGTCAGGTTAAAATAACTATTTCCTTGATTAATTAGCGTGGAGAAGATTTTACTGAAAGCCATTATTAAAACGCATATTATTGAAGTTATGGAATAAAACAAATTGAAATTAATTGTACTGAACGCGGAGGTAGTTACAGAAATTTTGATTATTTGGCAAAGAAAATACCAGTCATTTAGTTGTGATAAGTCAATTCCCTGGCCGTTTTCGTCTAAATTGGCTTCACTAACTATCAATTAACCTGAGTTGTTGTTCTCAGACGTTCTAATAATTTAAACGTCTACAAATACGGAGCAATGTTATATAAGCGGTTCCTACAAACATAATAATGAGCTTTGCATTGATGAAACACTTTTGTTAAACAAATAGTGCATCAGTAAGAGAAATATATCATATGAAGACAAACAACTAATAATCCGATGAAGAGTAAATCGTTATAATTTTATACTAGTCCACACATGAATCGGGATGAGGATTAGTGTTTTGCATCTTGCAGTTTAGTTTTCACGTGAAGTGTCCGCTTCTGTGCCATAAAATAGATCAATACATCTTCTCAGTATCATGGGGATAGCTGTCTATTTTAACCTTTCAATCGTCGTGTTAAAATACTATCTTTTTTTCGATTTTTCCAAGTTACTAAGGGTTCATATTTTCTGGGATGGTTTGCGCTGTCAGAACTAGTCACAAAGTATAGGAAATGTTAACCAGTCTTACAGACAGAACACCTTAAATAATTCACAACAAAACACAGTCTAAAGTAGTATATAGGGATGCTTATCCGTTATCAGGCGTATATCTACATAAAATGTGACAAAGCTCTACTACAGACTTTGCGGGTAACGGTGTATCTTACACCTGAAGCGTAAGTACTAGAGCGAACAACTGTGTGCCAAAATACATTACCTGGTGTAAACATCTGTGCTAACGTGCTTTATAGTGAAACGTCTACAGAATAGCTCTTGGCTTATTTCGTCTCGCCCCATTATATATTGATGGATCACACATATTGTATTTGTAGTACTGAGTAAGCAAAACACAAACCAATTTTGTGTGAGGTTTAACGTCGTACTCAGAGGTATTTCCAGGCCACACTGTTCCTTGTCTAATTATGGTGAAAACCGAGAGGAAACGTCGGGGAAAAAAACCGAGATTGCCGGAGACATATCGTGCGACTCACGACCTGATAGTCAACAGACGGACAAGACGGCCGCGTGCCTGTGAGATAAAGTAGGCTGTACACTATACATTGACATTGAAATGTCCGGGGGGAGGGACGGGGGGTGTAGATGAGGTGAGGTTGCAACAGTAAAACATAATATAAGCCTACACCTTATAAAAAAATGGTTCATACTATGATATTTTGGCTAATTTAAACATGGTTTACCACGCATCTACACTCTTAAAAATAATGATTCGTTGAGAGTTCTTTAGAAAAGAGGATGCTTCTATCTGAAACCGGGATGGTTCTATATCAAACCATCACGACTAAATACGGTTCTTTGATATAAATAGAAAGGGATAAATACTCGGATTACTTGCTGTAAAGGGTTCCATAAGGAATCAAAAAGGGTTCCACCAGAGCCATGACTGAAGAACCTTAAAGGGTTCAATTAGAGCCATATTTTTCTAAGAGTATACCGTACAATTACCATGATATATAAAGCAAGGTACAGATGCCCCGGATACAATTGTACCCTAGATTTTTCATGGTAAACCATGGTAAACATCCACTTATTATAATTGTAAAAAGTATTGTAACATGCATCTACAAAGGCGGTACATGGGATAAGAGCGACACATCGCAGAACATGTATGAAGCCATAAACAATACCACGTTAAACTCACTTCATTCAATAGAGTTTCTGACGGCATTTTAGGGATGTATATTTAAAGGTCATACCAATTTCATGGAAGGCAAAGTATGACAAGGCCCTCCTACAGAGTGTGTCACATGTCGTGTTCTCCCTTGCTGGATACATATACACTTGTCCCAAAATGGCTCGTACACAAAGAAATACAACATTGGACATTGAGTTTATTGACGAAGAGTCTATTTTGGGGTTGACGAATCAACATTTTTGCAACGAACTGATTCAAGTAATCGCTTGCCTGTACAAGAATGTTTCTTTTTTCTTGAATACTAGAACTGTCATTAACAGTTCGGGTTATTCCGGACAAGCATTGACGACTTGAAAAGAGTCTTAGATTGCTACATTATTTAATCGTGTCAGTGTCAGGAACAGTGTGATTGATACGCCATAAGATAGACGGTTTAGGTTGACTGGTGGACGACTGTGTACTGCACTCCTTGACGATACAAACACTATTAGAGGCTCAATTAACCAACACTCATCATTTAATAGGAACTAGACCGGATATATATATATTAATCAAGTATGAAATAGTTCTAACGAAACCAGACTGTGCCAATATAGTGAATGGCGGGTCTTCAGTGAATTCTAACTCAGTACAGTTAAAACAGTTTTAAAAACACGTTTATGTGAATACACTCTAGACTATTTTTGCTTATGTTGAATTTTGTAGTATCCCGGCTAATAAAGGTTTTATTATTCAGATCAGGTGACCATTACGTGAAGCAGCTTGTGTTTGCTGATGAAGCTACGGGAATAGTATGCGGCCTATGTATAAATAACGATCCGGTTATTACTTCATTACGTCGGCTAATTGTTTATAATTCCTGAGCTACTGATTATTTTGGGA
>JAVFBX010200417.1:0-22933 GCA_034783855.1 Mopalia kennerleyi | reverse complement strand
GTAACGACTTGTGTGGATTTCCCTAATTTGCGGCTTTTTGATTGGTCGACTGTTTTCTCAACCAATCGAAAAGACGCAAAAAAGTGGAATTCAGATAAGTCATTACTATTAATCTTACCTTAAACGAAATCACCATTAGCACGGCGTAAAACCCCTACCATGAGAACATGCAATCAAAATGTCCTTCTTCTAACTGTGGCAGAGGCGTGCGTCTTAATGTATTGGGCCCGCGGCCGTGGAGTAGTGGTTATCGAGTGCGCTTTCTAACGCCTGCTTTGATGTATAGTTCATGGAATCGAGTCCGTCTGTCGACCCTCAGGTATATGAGTGAATCACAAGATGTGGCTCCGGCAATCGCGGGGATGGTTTTGACGAGGTTTCCTCCCGGATTTCCACCACAATAGGGCAAGGAACAAGTGTGAATTGGACAGTCCGTCGTCATGTAAGTGAAATACCATTGAGTACGACGTTAAACCCCAATCAAACAAACAAACAATCTTATTGTATTAGTACAAAACTGTACAACATTGATTTGTAACACAATTTTTACCTGTTTACCTCTCAAGTTTTGATTTCCTTTTTTTAAAGTAAAGCAAATCTACACTCATAATCATGAGTCTATACAAAATACCACTCAAAGTTTTATCTCGGCATTTAAATGAGATATACCTTCGCTGGCGTACCAATATATATACCGGGCTATATATTGGATAAATGATAAGAAAACATTTGCTTGCCTCCATCGGGATTCGAACCCGTGACTATATATTTTGAATAAATGAAGAGAGAAAAATTATCCCGGGACTACTCGGGATTAAGGTTTATTAAGAAACTTGTCTCTGGCAGTTATCTAGAACATAAGATGATTTATCGATTTTAATTGGTCTACATCCCTGTGCCAGTGTGATTGCTTTTAGACATATATATATCTTCATATATTTTAAATTCTGACATCTCATATACATACCAATGCCATTACACTGAACGTTTTCGTATCTTTTGTATTTCAGACTTCAATATTAGACAGATTTAATGCAATGGCAGAGGAACAGATAACGTTTATCAAAAGCAATTTTGAGTTTGGTGTTAACCTTGAAAATGCTGCTCTTTACCAGCTGGACTTTCTAGAAACGGTCAACAAGACACATGGACTTCGACAAGATGACGTCATAGAAAGAGCATTATGGCGATATGAATACTGTTGGCTCCCTCTAGTAGCTAAAAATGCTCAATTTGCAGAAAGTCTAGTTGCACCGCTGGATATAGAATGGATTTGGCATTGTCATTTATTATCTCCCTTGGCTTATGAGAAAGACTGTCTAAACATTACAGGGTCGCTTATAGACCATACCCTGTTTGCTTCTGGAGACAAAGAAATTAACACCCGTAAAAGTCGGCAACTGTGGGAGACCGAATATACAGAAGAGCCGTTTAATCTGATAGACCAGCTCGGTCAGGAAGATACTTCATGCCTGGGGAAACTGCCTCCTAAAAACTCAAAGATTTCTTACGATATCCGTGCTGCATTAGCCAGACAGAAAGATTTTTTCTATGAAGTATCCCTCCCGCATTTCAGGGACAAGGACTTCTTGACGAACGCCTTGGAACGATATCAGAAGTTTTTATTTCTCCGTCAACAGTTTCCCTCTAATTTCTTAGTGCCTACCTATGACATTGATCTGATGTGGCACACTCACCAGCTTTATCCAGTGGCATATCAGAGAGACACGAAGACACTTCTGGGTGGTGTCTTCAACCATGATGATTCTGTTAATGACAGAAGTCCTGGTTCAAAACTTAGTCAGGCTGACACAGAAACGAGCTACTTATGGAAAAATACATTTGAGGAACCATTTTCAACATGCGGTGCTATGTATCGAGGGGATCCACCTGATGGAAAACTGGCAACTGTAAGTTACGACACGCTTTTGTCGATGTCAACCAAAGTCTGTATAGTAACTCTCCAACAGATTGACATTCAGGGGTTGCAGAATCCTGAGAATGACTTAAGCCTAAAGCTGCATCTGGAGGTCAATGACTATGGTCAAAGGAAAGGTTGTTTCGATAGTGATCGACAGGCCCTGGGCAGACTGAGAGACTCTGGTGGACACTGGAGTGGTCATAATATGTGTAGATTTGAGTATGAAACTTTGTACCATCAAGGTATACAGTTTTCATTGTCTGAAACTGTGGTGGTCTTATGTTGTCTTTCAAAAGACGATCATAGAGATGGTACCCATGACTTGCTGACTACAATTGAAAACTCTTATCCAGAGGGCGGCATGGTTGAAAAAGTTGTTGCCATGGATAGTGCTGACAAGGTCAAGTTGAGGTTCAAAGCAAAGTTAGGCCAATCGGAGCCAGGTCCTATCTTTCTAACGGTGGTTCCCGGTGTTTACGAGACTTGCGTCATGCCAGAGTCATCGGAGGAGATGTGGGGACCGATACCGCTGACAAGGCTACCTCCTGACGTCGTCAACCATTGTGACGTAGCTTCACATAGGTATGTGTAAACTGTTCCTCAAGTTGGGGTTTCTCTTAAATAAGTAGTTTTGTTTTATAGCTTTTCGGATACTTTGCAATCTGTGTTTATTGTATTTAATGTGCCTATTACAGGTTGGTCGATCATCGTGGGAAATTACAGTTTACCTGCCGGACGATTCACTGCTTACCTTTGACGATGTCAGCAATCCACGTGTTTTACAAGGACAAAATGGTCGTCGTAGGACATCTTATCGGTACAGATCAACTTCCTCTCCGTTCACAGGTATGACGTTTTCTAGCTTTTTTATTTTTTGGCCTATCACGATGATGTGTTAAAATACGTGCTGATATTTCTGCAGCAAGGTCTATTGTTTGGCCCTCCTAATATGATTGTCCTCATTACATAAATAGTCCCTAAAATGGATTGGTTTTTTTCTGATAATATACTGTTGTGTTTAATTAATCTAGGCCCCAAGCATTCTCATATATACCAATTGGGATTTTTTTGAAGACCGCTGTTTCCTTTTTATTTTATTACCCTTCTTCAAATTTGTATTAACATTAGTCTAAAAAAGTACAGGAAGTTTATATTTATAACTCTGCTTATTTGGTTAAAGCGCTGGCCCTGCTAGCCGAGTTTAAGACACGTTTAAGACAGTTCAAGTAAGACTTTCTTTCTCCACGTTAAACACATGTATAGAATAAGGTCTTGGACATATTCACTTCAAGACTTCTACAAATCAAACCATATTTGGTTTTTCCCTAGGTGTGTGCACATTATAACGGTCATACCATTTTATTTGGAACAGTATCGCGAAGACAAGCAAAGAAGCTTCCATCTAAATCTTAGTAGGATCTTGTGGGTTTTCCTTTCAGTTAATGTCTGATGATTGTCCTTCCATTAAACCGGGATGTGGCGAACGCGCCGTGCTGATAAAAAATAACGCTGGGGATTGGGGAATCATGTTGGGGAGATGGCTGGGCTTTATACAAGGTATGTAGAGATGCAATTACTGTTGAAATACTTATGACCGCAGTGTAAAACACCAATCAATCCATGTTAACATTTTTATACATGCATTGTAAAGATAGCTGTTAATGTGAATATAATAAAATAATTTATCCTATAAATAAGAAACTTTCAGTGTAATACAGCCATGCAATATTTCTTTCATATCTCCACACGTGGGATACAGCTTTACCACGCTCTGATTGGTAACTTTTTGTTCATTTATACAATTCAACCAATGCACTTCCAAACGACCATGACTGACCTGCATCCTGTCGGTGGGATCTCATATAAGTTAGAATAGTGAACGTTTGGGACTCATTCGCTGACGAGTTTTATAATGTAATCATAATTGGATTCATCATAGGAGATTTAACACGCCTCCCTTTTCCCATATGTTGTTGTTGTTGTTCAGTCCTGTTCAAATTTCACAAAACTCTTTTAGTCATGTAGGCCCACTGAACTATTCCATGAAGGTATAGGGGTCATCCGTGTATAAACCTGTGACCCCTAGAGGCTCTGTTGCCGTAGTCAAGAACCTGTACCAAGTAAAATATATTTTGATCATCAGCCAACAATCTTATATCCAGAGTATACGGTCTACTGGTCATATGACCCAGATTTCTCCAACCGTTCGACAGCATTTGATAACGTATGTTGACATTCAATGCTAGAGTTATGCCCCTTACTGCAAAAATGGATCATGTAACAGATGGAATTCTCATTTAATGACCTTAAACAATTATGTTGATATGGCTGGCTGTCATGTGACTGTATTACATGGGTGTTTAGCTGAACTGAGACTCGTCGGGCTGGTCAATAAATCAGCTGACTCAGCTTACTTCATGTCTAAGTCTATTCAAGGTTACAAAATACGACATGTATAACAGTAGCACAATGAATAGGGGTAATTCCTCCGTCTACATTTCTCGTCCTAGTTGACATGTTTAAGTTATCTCCTTTGCAATAAAAAGATTAAGGTAAATGTAAAATACAAATAATCATTTACAGTCTATCTGAAACACAAAATTAGATAAAAAACAGATATATGTTTTGAGAGGCCGGCGATAGCGGCGGATCAATTTCCAACTTTCGCCACCGACGGTTTGGGATACGCTGGACGTAGGACTAAAGCGGAAGAATCAGCCCTATACATTGTGCTAGTATAACACCGACTCCTTTATTCAGTAAAGGCTTCGAATTCCGTGACCTGCTACCGAAAGAGCGCAACGTTGGTTAGTGCATAGTTCTGAATGTTTGTTAGTGTTTAAGCATCTTTATTAGATTTGTACATGTCTATCATATTTTAGTAAAGTTTATATTATATTTCAACCGGAACTGTTTTCTGTTACGCGGGTGCTGATCATTCCTATGGACGCTGTAAACTGACTCGGATTTGTATGTATTAATGCGCGCTTATTGAAACTTACTCCAGCGCAGCGAAAATTTATATTTGTTTCTTTATTAATTAACAACAAAACTGACATTTGTTACGCAACTATTATTCTAGATGTTAATACAGTTTTTGGAAGCCAGGAAGCGTGTTATAGAATAAGACCGCAGTACTGCAAGATGTTAAATCTCCCGTTGAATTCAATTCAGATTGAATGTTTACTGTAGGCCAATGTAACTAATAAACTAACAACAAATATCATGTTTTGATGTCATTTTCGAGTTTAGGCATTGTCTTGTGCCCTCGTTTCATAAATTTGATATCTCCGGAGCACCCATTATCATGGCAATTTTATTTATCTCTTTTTTATTTTATTTTATTCAGTTGACAAAAATTCGAGAGTGACAAACAGCGGTTACTTAGAGGCGAAACTGTACAAAATTGCCACAAAACACTGGGAAACTATTAACACAGACAGTAAATCCGGGCGGTATGATGTCAAAATCAACAACATGACCGTTGACTTGAATAGTGGAATCATAAAGGCTGAAGCTCAAGATTTGGCTGAAAATCTAGCAGTTGCATTTGGGTTGGGCCTTTTGCATGTACTTTGTCAACCCCGACCTAGGAATTGGACTCCTGAGGAAAACCCACCTGTTTGGTCTAAACCGGCAAAGGATATGGTGCTGATACAAGCAGCAGGCCACAACAGATCAGCTCCAACCAACCGCTACCTTTATACCACACACCGCAGGCGTGTTGATCGTGATGATGATGATGATGATGATGATGATAAGCATGCGGGGTGCGTGGGGATGGGAGGAAACTGGATAGACAAATCCGATACTGACACCAGCGCGGTAGATTCGGTGGACTGTGCGAAACTGTATGGGGATGAAGATTGCGGTAGTGGTGGTTATGGGCTTGCTGAAGGTTGCGGGGAATACGGTCGGTGCGGTGGATGCGTTAGTAGGGGTGTTGGAGGTGGGGATGGTTGCGGTGGGAGAGGGGGCGGTGGTGGTAGTGCTTGTGGAGGTGATAATAGTTCTTGTGGTGGCCGCGGTGGTGGAGGTTATAGTGGCGGTTTTAGTAGTTGTGGTGGTGGAGGAAGAGGTGGTGGTGACCATAGTAGTTGTGGTGGTGGAGGAGGAGGTGGTGGTCACAGTAGTTGTGGTGGAGGAGGAGGAGGTGGTGTTCATAGTAGTGGTGGTGGAGGAGGAGGTGGTGGTCATAGTAGTTGTGGTGGTGGAGGAGGAGGAGGAGGTGGTGGTCATAGTAGTGGTGGTGGAGGAGGAAGTGGGCACAGTAGTGGTGGAGGAGGAGGTGGTGGTGGTCATAGCAGTGGTAGTGGAGGAGGAGGAGGTGGTGGTCATAGTAGTTGTGATGGTGGAGGAGGAGGTGGTGGTCATAGCAGTGGTGGTGGAGGAGGTGGTGGTCATAGTAGTTGTGGTGGTGGAGGAGGTGGTGGTCATAGTAGTTGTGGTGGAGGTGGTGGCGATGATTAATGAAATGCCAATTTTTAAAATACCTGTTACATATTTATATCCATACTTAACAATAATGCGTCCAGAAACAATAATCTGGGCCCCTTTACTCCTTTATCCTGGTAGGCTGATCTCTGTATGGCGGCAAAAAGTAACTCGATTGGGCAACCTGCTTTGTCTCTGTTGCTGATCTATGGATGTAGTGTTGTTACATTGACTTCAACCTGTCTGGTAGTAATGGAGAGAGGCTAGGATAACTCTACCATTGCCCATATACTTAGCTTTAGTTCAATATAATTACTGATATGTAATATTTTGTAAAATATTTTTTTTGTTATATAATTTAACAACTGTTTGGTAGTGCAATAGAATCCAAGGTTTTTACTTATCTCTTAATCTTATTTCATGTACTTTGGAATTCTGTCTGTCTGAGACTCATGTATGGTGAATTGTTCATGCAATACCGCTTCTCTATCTCTCTCGAACGAGTGTCGGCGCTAGGCTCAGAAATGGGGGGAGACAAGTGAGGAGGAAGCCATGTTTTTAATGGAAGCTTGGAGATGCCTTCTTTGGATGTATATATTCTTGGCTTTTATCGATAATTATCTGTCTACATCGTGGACATCAGAAGTGTGGGAAGACCACCCAACGGCGGGTGAGGGGAGGGGGGGCGCGGGTACAATGAGGCGAGGGTCCAGGGCCGCCTTGGCCTAGGAACAAAATGGCTTTATCAGGGAAAAAATATATCTGAAAATATTCGACTATTATATGACATAATATTTCATACAATATGTAATAATATTCCAGGGCTTTTGCTTTCTGTTGATTTTGCAAAAAAACTTTCGATTCAGTTTCATGGACTTTTATCCATTGTGTTCTAGCAAGATTTAATTTTGGTCTTTCAGTGAAATGGGTACAAATCTGTACAAAAATATATCTGTTTGCAACGGCCATATGTCAGATCACTTTCTCAATGCACGAGGCTGTAGACAAGGGGATCCTTCGTCGCTTTTTTGTTATCTGCTGAAGTTTTAGGAAAAATGATACGATGTGATAATGTTATAAAAGGCATAGTTATTAATGATATTGAGCAGAGAATCAACCAGTATGCTGATGATACTCAGCTGATCCTTGACGGTTCAGAGCCTTTATTAAGACGTTCTCTACAGGTTTTACAAACATTTTATCAAATATTGGGTTTAAAAATAAATGTTGAAAACACCAAAGCTGCTTGGATTGCCTCCCTTACCCATTATGTTTGTTTGTTTGTTTGATTGGGGTTTAACGTCGTACTCAAGATTATTTCACTTATATGATAACAGGTTGTCCACTTCACAATGTTCCTTGCCTAATTTCGGTGGAAAATCGGGAAGAAACCTCGTTCTAGGCACCATAAATGGTGGTTGTCTGTTTGTGTCACACCCGGTTAACCCGGTACTAATGAGGAAGCGAGGGTAAACGATACCGCCGGGGTGGTGGGTAGCTGGGACGAGCTGCATCTCCGAGATGAGTGAACTAGTGGAGCGCTGACTGTGATATGGTTGGCTGAACCGGGAATCTACACGGACTCCGTTCATAACACCAAGTGGCTATTATTGTTCTCCTTTTATTTATCACGATTGTGACGCGGAGCTTTTCTCAACGTGCTTTCTCCACCTGCGTGTGGTGTTACTCGTGTGGTGTTACATTCAGCGACAATCAAAATACGGGGAGCGTTTTTGAGATCTAATTTTAATTAGATTGGAGTACAGAATTGCCTGTCTAGGTGAAATGTATGATGGCCGATAGGGGCCATGGCGCTAACAACACCTTTCTTGAAGTTTTTGGTATCACGAAAATTCGAGGATGCGAAGATGCGAGCGCGAGGTCGCGAAGATGCGAGGACGCGAAGGCGCGAGAGCGAGGACACGATGCTGCGAAGGTGCGAGGACAAGGACGCGCAGATGCGAGGACAAGGACGCACAGATGCGAGGACACGCAGATGCGATGACGCGAATATGCAAAGACGCGAAGATGCGAGGACGCGAAGACGCGAAGATGCGAGGATGCGAAGATGCGAGGACGCGAAGATGCGAGGACGCGAAGATGCGAGGACGCGAAGATGCGAGGACGCGAGGACGCGGAGATGCCAGGACGCGAAGATGCGAGGACGCGAAGATGCGAGGACGCGAGGAGGCGAAGACGCGAGGACGCAAAGACTCGAAGACGCGAGGACGCGAAGACGCGAAGTTGCGAAGACGCGAGGATGCGAGGACGCGAAGATGCGAGGACGCTAAGTTTGGTTTATCTTTCTGATATATGATGGCTGAAAAGGACCATCGGGTTTCATATTATACAAGGCAGACAAACTGACATTATACCTGTCGCACTGTTATGTAAACTCGTTTTCGCTTACACTTTCAACCAAATTATTAGAGCCGTGCATTTATTAGCGCAGTGGAGATTGACCTGGGTTCGATATTGGGTGTCGATTTGACGTTTTACACGTCTGTGAAGTTAAAATTCAGTTCGCAGTTCATAATTCGAAGAGAACCGTCAACATTTGTGTCATTTAAATATAAAAATGACGTATATCTTCATAACAGTGTATTGAACATTAATTGCTTTTAGTAATGGTGTATGGAATATAGAGTTTCTTTCTGTTGTCCTAGTGCTGGTAGAGGCCCGTTAAAAATCCGGAAATCAATTCACGATTCAGTTAAAAATTTGCTGTTTTTCGCCGGTAGTGGATTCTTTTTATTTTAAAGAGTTCCGAATGGCTTATAGTAATCGTGTACGTAATATGTAAGTTGTATCTGGTGTAGTTTTATTCGTAACGGTCAGATAACAATTCAAACAGCAGTTCACGATAACTGTGGATACTTTTTATTTTAAAGTGTCCAGGATGTCGTACAGTAATCGTGCAGGTAATATGGAGAATGTATCTGGTGGAATTGGTCTAGAGGCCAGTTAACAATTGAAACAGCAGTTCACGATTCAGCTACCATTTCGTAGTTCGCGATTCAGTTAATTTTCCATTACCGACTTTTTTCCACCGGAAGTGCGCTCTTTTTTGGCAGGATTGTTCATATGTGATGGCTGTTGTCCCTGTGTTCCAAATCGTAGCAATTAATGTTCAACACACATTTGTGAAGATATACGTCATTTGTATATTTAAATGACACAACTGTTGACGGTTCTCTTCGAATTGTGAACTGCGAACTGAATTATAACTTCACTGTAAGGCATAATGTCAGTTTGTATAGTCTTCGCGTCCTCGCATGTTCGCGTCCTCGCGTTCGCACCTTATGTCCTCGCCCTCGCGTCATCACGTCCGTTGTCACTCCCCCTTGTCTTATACGAGAACAACTTTGGCAAAATAAATCTCATGCACTACGTTCCAGGACGCAATATTTCAATTCCTTTATGCCTTCGACAGACATCACTCAACGTGATGTTTTGGTTTTATACAATGTAAAGTGACCTTTACCAATCATAGCACTACAGATTGACAAGAGGTAAAACATTTTCTATAGTGTATGCTTAATATTAAAACAATATATTATTCGTCAAGATATAGATACAGATTTCTTTTCGACATAAGTAAAATCTTTTTTAAATATGTCAAACAGGTTTTCACATGTTTATCATAAAACTCAATGGTCCTTATCGGCCACCATATTCGAGAACGATAAGTCAAATTTTGCGTCCTCGCATCTTCGCGTCCTCGCATCTTCGCATCCTCGCATCTTCGCATTCTCGCATCTTCGCGTTCTCGTATCTTCGCGTCTTAGCATCTTCGCGTCCTCGCATCTTCGCGTCCTCGCAACTTCGCGTCATCACATCTTCGCGTCCTCGCATATTCACGTCCTCGCATCTTCGCGTCCTCGCATCTTTGCGTCCTCGCATCTTCGCGTCCTCGCGCTCTCATCTTCGCGTCATCGCATCCTCGCCCTCGCACCTTCGCGTCCTCGCCCTCGCATCTTCGCATCCTCGCGTCCTCGCGCTCGCATTTTCGTGTCCTCGCCCTCGCATCTTTGCATCCTCGCGCTCACATCTTCGCATCCTCGCATCTTCGCGGTACGTATATTCAAGAAAAATGTTATTAGCGCCTTGGCCCCTACCGGCCATCATAGAAATGTCTGTGGTGTTGAGAATCGATGTGTGTGTTCCGTGGCAAACCTCTGTTTGTCTAGTGTCAAGACCATGTTCTATGCAGTAATACATATGTAATGACACGACATTATTTATATAGGCCTACATTATAATCGTTACAGATCGATTTGAACAACTGTTTCCGCTAAAACGTTTTAAGATATCGATTCTGGGAAAAATAACTGCCTTATGTGTGTTTAAAATAAGCGAAATAAAGACAGGAGTACAAGACGATGCGAGTTACCACAAAATGAGATAACTATTTTGCCTATGTTCTGTCTGGATCTGTCCGTGACAAAGATCTACAGAGAAGCATTGACTACATTGAAAAAATTTAAAAAATAATAATTAAATGATTTTGATGAAAACGTATTAAATAAAAGTTAATGTTCGAGAAAAAAAGCGATATGACATGAACAATTCACCATACATGAGTCTCAGACAGAGAGAATTCCAAAGTACATGAAATAAGATTAAGAAATAAGTTAAAACCTTGGATTCTATTACACAATCAGATAAAGCGGATTCGTTTGACCATAGTTCTTGTCTATTTTACATATGTAATGACACGACATTATTTATATAGACCTACATTATAATCGTTACAGATCGATTTGAACAACTGTTTCCGGTAAATTGTTTTAAGACATCGATTCTGGGAATAATAATTGCCGTATCTGCGTTTAAAAAAGCAAAATAAAGACAATAGTACAAGACGATACGAGTAACCACAAAATGAGATCCCTATATTTTCCCTCTGTTGTGTGTGGATCTGTCCGTGACAAAGATCTACAGAGAAGCATTGACTACATTGAAAACATTTAAAAAATAATAATTAAATGATTTTGGTGAAAACATATTGAATAAAAGTTAATGTTCGAGAAAGAAAAAAAGCGATATGACATGAACAGTTCACCATACATGAGTCTCAGACAGAGAGAATTCCAAAGTACATGAAATAAGATTAAGAAATAAGTCAAAACCTTGGATTCTATTACACAACCAGATTAAGCTGATTCAATTGACCATAGATCTTGTCTATTTATTGTACGCTGGCGGACAGATTCTGTCTGTGAAAGTACTTTTTTTAGCATGAACTGTCATGATGTATGTAATTCGTTGAAATTCTAGAATGACTGTTTTATCCAGGCCAGACAACATGGCTTCCTTCACCGCAGGCACGTGTCAACTTTTCAAATGTGAACTATTTTTACTAAACACTGTCGTTCCCAGACCAAATACTGTAATTTACAAGAGTACAAAACTTGTTTAAGTGACAGAAATGAACTAACGCTAACTGTAAGGAATGGCCCTCTAAGCCTATGTAACAAGTCGAATTGCATCGATATAAACTACCGTATTATCGCGTTAGAGTACAGAGTGTCCTGTCAAGGTGAAACGTCTGTGGTGTTGAGAATCGATGTGTGTGTTTTAAACTTCCGTGGCCAACCTCCGGTTATATTGTGTCGACACCATGTAGTTTTATGTAATACCAAAATGAGATGGTAGTAGGTACATAGGCCTACGTGATTATCAATACAGATCGATTTTGCCAAATGTTACGAGTTACCACAAAATTAAATCTTTATTTTGCCTCTGTTCTCTCTGTTTCTGTCCGTGACATAGATACAGAGAGAAGCATTCACTACATGGAAAAATTGAAAAAAAATAATGAAATGATTTTGGTGAAAACGTATTGAAAACGTAAATTGGTCTCGGACAGGCAGAATTCCAAAGTACATGAAATAACATTTAGAGATGAGTTAAAAGCTTGGATTATATTACACAACCTGATTCGATTGACCATAGTTTTTGTCTATTTTTGTACGTTGGCGGACAGACTCTGTCTGTGGAAGTACTTTTTTTAAACATGAACTGTCATGATGTATTTAATACGTTGAAATTCTAGAATGACTGTTTTACCCAGACCAGACAAAATGGCTTCATTTCACCGCAGGCATGTGTCAACTTTTCAAAGTGAACTATTTTTACCAAGAAGTTGATGCACCTACATTCTAGTAAACCACTACTTCCTTGAGCAAAATAGCAGCACACACGAAACAAATCAACAACAAAAAACGAACGTGACAACCTAATAACGAATAACCTCATATAACTATAGATTCCAGACTTTCTTTTTAATAATGAAACATGTTATTGGATTTTCTCAGACCACGATTTTGTTGGGGGTTTTTTACATAAGAAGTAGCGGGTAAAGCCTTGGTATATCTGATTTGCTTGACTTTTGTCATTGGGTAAAAACAAAATCCAGTCATAGTGAAATGAATGCTAATTATCAATCTGAAGCTAAAGCATCAACAGTATAAAGAGTCGTCCCTTTTTAATTCAAGACTTCAGCTTGGAATTAATTAAAGTTCTTATATAAGGCGAACCGACCGATGTCAAAAATCTGGAATGTTGTACAGTGAAGGACCTGATCCGCATGAAACTATGAATTTTTTAGTCAAATGAAAGATATTTACAGAAAAAAGTTAACAGTACCATAAACTCAAACAATAAGCCATAAATCACTTTACAGCCACACATCGGAATACTTCACACAATAAATACTCGGTTATCGCCCACAATACAACTCTTTGCCGGTTGCCACTAAAAATATCGCCAATTTGTTAAAATCCATTCTAAAGATCAGTTAACAATTAAACATTTAACAAGATTATTTTGTTCAAGCTCAAACTCTTTTTATAACGTTTGATCATTTTCAGATGGTGTAAAAGTGAATTAAAATTGCTGTTAGTAAAAAAAATCCTGCGGAAAAGGTTATACCAAAATGTCAATTTTTGTTATAGAATTTTAACCAGAATATTCATGGTCGGATAATCTTAAACAATCCTTAACTTGCGAAATTTATATGTGAGTAAATATGGTAACACTTCTCAAGAAAAGCTTCAACTATTATGATAATAGACGAATGCAGAGTGTATAATTGAATTTAAATGACAAACTTTGTTACAATAACATTATGCAGGTTGAGATTTTCTAAAAACTGTTATACCTTTGCGGCCCAACCCTTATAATTTCTTAATAATAATATCTAAACCGAAAAAGGATGAATTTAAGCTGTATGAGCGGATTCTTTTGGCGAAGATTCAATAATCATTTTTAGTTTGTTAAAATGGCTTACAATTTTCACTACTGGTCTCATCCTTTGTGATTTTTGTTTTTTATTTCGTAATATTTTTGTTCCCTATTTTGGTCCTAAAAACGTGAACGGCTTGGACTAAGTTTTTGGATAACAAGAAAGCAAAGCAGCTATAAAATGAACCTTGAGTTGTTTTCATTGGTCTGGTGGCTGGACTAAGTTTTCAGGAGTAAGTACGATATTCCAGACAACGGAACAGACATTTTCAATTGAAGGATCACTTCAATATTACGATAAAGCGAGGCGATAGGTCTGGAGACGGTACCATGTTTGACTGAGTATATAAGATACATCTAACAGACACCAGTAAAGATATTTCTAGATGAAGTATCAATATTATTGAAGATCGGTTGTTCAGTTGTCGTCAATGTTCAGGCAAATGAAATATCTGACTGGTACAGAGACATCCCGAGGACAATATTATGGATTATTCCAGTAGAAGAATTAATATATTATCAGAGATTGCCGGTAAGATGGTGTCGATGTTTGGGCTAATGGTGTGTTTTGTCAAGACTCTGTAGTCGGGATCAAATTTGTGGTAATAGGCCAGACACCTCTTAGACAACAGTATAGATTATTCCAGATGAAGTATTAATGGGTGACAGGAATAGGTTATCACTGTTTGTGTGCATAGCGTCACCAATGTCTGGAGAAATGTAAATATTTGACCAAAGGCTGAAGCCGGAAATCCAATTAATAGACAGAGGCAGGCCAACATTTCTATAGAACAATATATATTATAATTCAGTTGAAAGTCAAATGAACGCTCAATAACTAGGTATTTAGCGTTATAGCAGTAGACCATGCACAACTACTTAAACTTTAAACGAACGCCCAATAATAATGTAATTAGCGTAAGACCGTAAGTACTCCGTATTTGGCTTTAAAATAATGACCACGTGGTTCTAGATCAAGTTAACAGGCTGAGGCAGGATACGATTTATAGACAACAAGGTGAAGTATGAAAGTGAACCGAGCTCTGAAATACAAGATATATAATTTAACGTTATTGCAAAATACCATAAATTCTTAATATGCTGCTTTTAAAAAATAGACCACTTGTTCCTAGATTCCAAGATGCCATTGCACAGATTATGGGCACAAAAACGTTCTGTAATAAAAATAAAATATTGATTTATCTTAGGTACACACCTCCTTTCAAACACAACGCATCATAAATACCAGGCAAAACATAACAAAACAGTTTCAGTTTTTTAAAAATCTCCTTAGTTTTGGTTAATTAATCTTTAGAACGGATTGCAAAGATTGGTCGCATTCCTAATGAGGCAAGCGGCAAATTATTCTATTGACAGAGATAATATATTGTTTAATTGGTAATTTCCGAATGCCTTCTGTTGAATTGCGATGTTTAGAGGTAAAGTGATTTATAGACCTATTGCCTGTGTTTATGATAAACTTTCGTCTGTAAATGTCTGTAATGTGGCGATAAATTGAGGACTTTGATCTTGGGATCCTGTGACGTCACTGTCTCTGTGTTTCTTGATGTAATGACGCCGATTACCATTAAACACCAAACCCTTTCAGCAACAAAAACTGAGACGTATTAAAGGACAATTCTTAATTTATACTTCTCCGTAGAATTGAGTTTGTAAATTTCAATGTGGATGTCCGTATCCCATGTAGGCGATCGGTGGAACATGTAATTAGTATTGTCAATTCTGTATAGTGCTAAATTTCTTCAAATATGGATTTTTGAGGAAGGCTGATAACCAAGCAGTGTATTTTTTTCGGAGAACGTAACATTGATGCAATATGAAGCAGTGGTGACCACTTGTAAATGGCCATTTCTGTCTTTCTTTCAAAAGTTCGATTTTCATCTGCATTTTCATTCAAGACACGGTTTTTCAAATTAATTAAAATTACAGATGTGTGTGAAGATCCAGATTAGTCTATCATTCTCCAATAGCTCTTCTACCATCTGTATAAAAAGGTCAAATTATATCCAGAGTTCCGGTCCTTCAACTCCCTTCAATCTCTGCCAACGTCTAAAAAAATAGTCTCGAACACATCCACGTGACCATAGTCAACCTTTCATCCAATGGTGTTGTTTCGAATCTTCTACTGGCAAGATAATATCTGAACCAAAATACTGTTAAGCAGTTCACCTTCCCCTAAAGTTTATAGGCCAGCACGAAAATGGCATTGAAAGTGTTATAACTGTATACGCAGTTTAAACGTATTCGAACTCTACATAAATGCTAGATACAGAAAAGAATCACTTAAAAGATGAAAATTTACAATTTATTAGAGGGTATTGTGATTTTAAATGGAATAACCTCATTGAAAACAAATGGAAGAAGACATTTTGTTTCAAAAATACCAATTTCTGAGTGAAATTGGGGAGAAAGGGCCTTTCCAAAATCGGACCAGTGGTATACCTGCAGCAAGTGTCAAAATGACAGACAGTGCAAAACGTGGGTTTTCTCCGAATTCCCGTGTCTATATCGCTTGATATATTGTTGAAACAACTTAAGAAACGAAATAATCTGATTATGAACGATGTAAAGGAGATCGATATTCTCTGTCAAATATTCCGGTTGCTGAGTGATTTTACAGAAATAGAGCCGCCTTTAACAGGAACCGTGAATTCGGAATTATCGAGGCCAAAACAAATAGATGCCAACATTTACTACATTTTCTACGGTTATTTCTTTATGGAGACAGGTGACATTTTCTTTATCACAGGAGAACTGTGTTTGACATCTTATATAAACTTTTCTGGGTTTTTTTAGTGAAGAAAACGATCATAAACAAGCATTTTTCTGAACTCTGAACTACGTGAAATCAAGCGAAAGTTTAAATCTTTTCAAACAATTGAATGATAATTCGTGAAAAAACATATATTAATATCCGTGTTTCATGCATGTTTTTAAGTGGCTTTTCGATAATTTTCTGAAAATAAATTAAAATGTAGCATTATAATTCTGATACCTTATATTATGCTGCAACCAAACTCTGTAAAATTGTTGTACATTAGAAAAATAAATTTAAAAAACAACAACAGTTTTTTGTGTTTTATTAATACTTGTTTTAAAAATATTGATTTATCAAAAATTACTTTTTTATTGATTGCTGAACAACAACATTTGGTCTTGGTGCCTTATTTTCATACAACTGAGCTTGCCCCAGTTTGTACTGGGGATGAGTGCAGTAAAACACTGTGGTAGTGAATGAGTTAGAACTACTGTAATAGACATAAGCTTTCCATAAACGTACGAAAATAGACAAGAGCTACTGTAAAACGAAACCAATTTGTCTGGATGTGTAATATCGTTTGGAATTTATGCTTATCCGATGACCGCTTTTTCTCAACTTTGTAATTCTGTTTGTCTGGGCCCGGTCAGATTATTGTGAATATCAACTTACATAATCCATTTGAAGACCATTTGAGTAATCCATCCTAAAACAACTTTCCTGATTCGGAAAAACATTGACTGCGATATGTCGTACTTCTGATTCTTAAAAAGTGTGATATTCGGAAAACCACAAATCACCTTATCAAACATAAACTACAAAAGAGGTGAAATGATCTTTTTCGTGGAACAGGAAAGTCTGTTTATCTTACAGGGTTTTGATCAGCGAAATGTGAGTCTAAACTTACCCATAACACTTCAGGTAAACCTCAACACAAATTCTAACATTATAGCCACAGATCCAACTACGCTTCATGTCTTATTGTAGTGAGGATATATTCTCAATGTTACAGTGTCCATGACTGAAATATTGAACAAACACCTCCTCCAGAGACTGGCTACTATTTACGACAGGATCCTCACCTTGCAGACTCAAACAAAGTGAGCGCATGAACAGACCAAATTATTTTTGGCCGCTTACGGAGGAACAGGGGGCAATTTTACGAAAATGTCGTCCTGTAAGGGTTTACAGGACGACATTTTGTTTGCAAAAATAAAAACATCCAAACGAGGCAGTATTATAGAGAGGCAACACTTTAAGCAAAGTTGTATGGACCTTAAGATTCTATTTAAAGCCCTTTACCGTAAACAATCAATACAATACAGTATATTTCACACTTTCCTCCCGCTCTCGCAATGTGAACAAGAGGGTGTCACGGGATCTCGTTTTCCATAACGGTATCTTGATGATATATGATCAAACAGATGAGGTCACCACAATAAAATTAAAATTTTGATTACAATTGTGAGAAACGATAAACGCAAGTCAAGGGTCCTAAGCAGAATTTTTAGTCTATATAAAGTTGTTAAAAGTGCTGTTTCCATTCAAGATCTCGGATCGAAATTTGCAAATATATCTTTTGCGTATATTACATCTATTCAGATATGTCGAACTAAACACATAAATGATTTCTGGTGATAAAGCTTAAAGCTTACAATTATGTCAAATTTATCTTTCACGATGAAAACATCAAATGTTCCAAGGCCGTTCTATATAGATTCTTCGATTATCAGCCTTCTGATGCGACGTTTTGGTTTCAATGGCTAGCTGTAAGCCGGTCCCGTTTCTATAGATTTATGTCACAGACAGATCTATACAGACGAGAGGCAACCCGGTCTATCTCAATCTGTAGCTGGTCGTATCATAATGTGTTGATGCTTTCATTTCGGATAGTTCTATGCAGATAACCCAATTCTTTTTCGCAAAGTCGGTATCTGACAATCATTATTTCATAGTAATTTTGTATATTACGCTGAACTTCGATGTTACACTTCCATCCAAGTAGTCCAACAAAAATGCATAATTTATAAAAAGCAATAAAAAAACTAACTGTTTAAATCAATCAGCTAATGTATTGATGGTACCGCTTGTTTTTCTAATTATATTTTATTCATGGCGACAGAAATCATATTAGCTTTTGTTCCTGACGTTGATCATTTAAGTATTAAGTTTAACTTGGACTTGAGACAAGACAGACGGAACGTTTAAAGCCACATCAATTCTCAACCATCGGACTCGGATTCTGCTAAAGAAGCTTATTACACTACCACTGTAACCATAATATAGATGGAATTGAGACTGTCGCAAAATTTCCAGGACTTGTTCTTACAGTTAAAGGAAGTTTGTTGTATTGATTAACGACGTTCTCAATGTTACAGTGTCCATGACTGAAATATTAAACAAACACCTCCTCCAGAGACTGGCTACTATTTACGACAGGATCCTCACCTTGCAGACTCAAACAAACTGAGCGCATGAACAGACCAAATTATTTTTGGCCGCTTATAGGAGCGACGGGGCGCAATTTTATAGCCGTCTCTAGTATTTAAAGATGTTAGCGTCATGTGATATTAAAGCGCTTTATCAATTTAATTAATAAAATATTGGTATTCCAAGGCAGATACATTTTGATCAGCCGTAAGAGAAGCAACTTTGTAAACTGCGATTTAAAAGAAGGAAAGACTGGTTTCTTCCTATGAATATTCGGGCTTGAGAGATAGACATATTTTTTTTCTTGATCAGCACTTTAAAACGTTAAGGCTTATCCTACAAGTATCAATTACATTTAGCTGTTGATGTGCCTTTGATTGAAATAACAAGCATTTTTGATAAATAATTTTCTTTGGTTATTTACCATGCCAAAGCATACGCATGGTTATGTGTTCTTGCTGGATACGGACAAAGCGGTTTTGGCGCTGTTAATTTTCATTCTTTTCAAAACTTGTGTTTTTTGGGGTCAGGGTTTAACGTGTGCTTAGGGTTTGTATTAAACAGGACAATCACAGGAATTAAATCATACAACAACAGCTTGACTGCTTGTTGCCTCTTAGCTCAAAGCGCACCAAGCCAAAGAGAACTTACCTCCCAACCGTCCGTCACTATTATGTACAAGAGACATGGTCTACATAAAGTGATGTGTAAATTAATGTTTTTACCTATCCGCCCGCTTAAATTGAGGCCAAGCTTCTCGGTTTTACCCTTGGGGTGGGGATATCAAATATCCTATATAGTGTCCCGTTATCTCTCCGAACTACTAGTTACATTCATTATATTAAGTCATACCAACAAGGCATTCTTGTACGGAATCAATGCTTCGAACAAAATCTTACATGGACGAATAGAATAGGGTGACACTGAAATCACCAAAGCCAAAATGAAGCTTTGGTTACATTGACGAGATGTATGCTGCCCTAAATTCAATCTTTTTGTCGGTCCCATTTTTGTTTAGGCGCTATTTCCTTAAGTCCTCGTTGGGCTTTCTTTTCGCAAGCAAAATCTCAACCAGTGTACTTTATAGCTGCATCGGGATCTTTAGAATCCAGCGTATTCCGCATCAGATCACATTACAGTACAAATACCACATCTCTCTGCTACCTAACAACGCAAATGCTATCTCTCGATCTTTCATTTTTCAGTGTTAATACATAAAATAAAGGCGAATTAAACAAAATTAAATAAGATGCAAATTTAAAACACATATATTTAATAAAAGAGAAATTGTCGGGTGCGGTCATATAAAACATCAAAGCAATTATCTCGGACAACTACAAACCTGCAGGTCATGTATTTTAGTGTTATACAATTCATGTAAGGTTTGTTTTTAGGTTTACACAATGCGAAATGTTAATACCCTGGTCGATCAAAATTGATTTATTTCGTGTTCTCAGATACCTAATAGGCCTACTTCTATACAATTTTTTTACTACGGATTTATGTAGACAGACGAGACGCACATCTTTCTGCGTCATTTTGTGGTTTATCGTGTCATATTTTGTTGAAGTCTGTGTGTTGGTGGGTTTTAGGTCGGAAATCAATTCTTATTCATATAAGTCGTATATGTAAATCTTCATTTCAGAATAAAATTGTCAGCCAAATCGCGATTATGTAAATTCTGCTGAACGTCGATGATACATTTTCATACATAATTCCTATATACTATAAGATATTCCTAATTACTTAATAAATATAATTACATCAGGATAGGGAGTCGAAGGCGAAAACTTCATCTACTGTTAAACTATTGTTGATGACGCCTCCACGACAACAAACCAATGGCTCTGTTACCCCATATACGAACTTATCTTTTATTACATAACAAACATTATATCAGACGTACAGGTGTACATGAATTTTGGTTAATTTTTAGATAACACAAACATCCACCAACGCATTAGTGTTGATTTACACAGTGAAGAAAAAAGGTTTTAGACCTATTCACTGCCAGGATTCTCACCTTTCAATATTGTGGAACTACTATATAATTCTAAAAATATAATCACTATGGCACAGATGATATCGATTAATATAAACCGATGAATCATGTCATGTTCTAAATAAACTTTTAGAGACATGTTTCTGAACAGATTTTAATCTCGAGTTGTTAACTGTAACCTATATAGACATCTCGGGAAAAGGTAAAGGCAGTGTATATTTATGGTATAGAAAGTATGTGATAAATATGTTGCAAACACGATATTCGTTATGGGTAAAGGATAAATCAACTTTCGAACTTGTATTTTTACAAACATATTTTTAAAAATCTACAAATTCTATAAATATAGACAGTTTGACTTTAAACTTAATTTAAAGCAGCCTTGATAAGCCATCAAAAGGCTTTCAAAATAATCCTATCATTAATGTTGGCTTACATACGGAGACAAATGGATAACAGTATGATGGGACGGCGATATTAATTTACTTATCGTGTATAGGCTACATCCCATTTTGAGCCAGGAGCAAGGCTTTATTCAAATCTGATTTTATATTTTGCGCTGGAAATGTTTTATTCATGAGAACAGAAATCATATTAGTCAGCTGCAATCTAGGGTTATACGATATCGTGTTGTCCAGAGTATTCATAATGTGCCAAAGTAAACAGACACACTGTTATTTAGATCCATCAATTTCCACCATGAAATAATTCGCATCATAATGAAAAATAATGGACTGGGTTTTCAAACTTTAAATTATATCATGACATCATTAATGTATTAAATATAATTACAAGCACAGACAGGGAATTTTCGTATTAAAGAATGTTTAATTTTAAAACGACCGTTTTGCCTGCTTTTGTAATACAATTCAACAGTTAAAGTTATCTAATAAACATATTTATTCACTTTGTAATTCTGTCTGCTGGAGTTTGCATGGTCATCAGATAATTTAATTACAGACGTTTTCGCTTCAGCGATCGGAGATTTATAACATTTTTACTTCAGAAAGTATGAATAATTCACCAAAACAAAACTAAATGGATTTGTGATTGAACCATATCGCATCAAATCGCAACACAAGCAGCCACAGATCTAAGCCCCTTACGTTCAGCACCGTACTTGGTTTGCGACAAACCACATCAACGCCCAAATGATTTCTGCCATGTCAGATTGAAAAAAATCTTACCGGTTGTTGATCAGCCATGCTTAAGTAATTCAGTAAAAAAAAAACTATGGCTTTAATGAAACCCTTAAGGTTTTCCAGTCATGGCTCCGGTGGAACCAGGGGCTTAGGCATGCAGACACCCGTCCAAGTGGACACCCTGACATAAACAATTGTCTCATTTGGACACCCTGTTTTGAGATACTTTAACATGCAGGAGATAGGAAAACTGTGCAAATTGGGCACCCTGTTAGTTGAAAAGTGAAGCAAAATGAAGCTTCCATACAGAACCATAAAGGGTTCCACCCAGGGGATTAGCCAGAAATAAAAAGTATGGTGTCATACGTTTTATGTATGGAAGCTTCATAGCAACTGTTCTTATATCAAACAACCGTTTTTTGTCCTTACGGTTCCATTTAGAACCATCTTCTTTTCTAACGAACCCTCAAAGAACAATTATTTCTTCGAGTATACTCATAGTATAGGCCATCTAAACCATAGCTTTACCAAAAATGTAACACTTTAACCTTAAATCCAAGGATCTGTTGTGTTCTAACAACTTCCCAGGTGTTCCGTTTGAATCACAACTACTTTAAATGGCAGGAAAAGGTTTTGTTTGTAAAAACAAAAATTAGAAGATGGAAACAATGCTTGGAAATATCGTATCGAGCTAAGTGTACATGTTTGATTTAGAGTCATTTACCAGGCATACCTTGTCGCGATGAAATTGCAGAAACAAAGATCGAGGTTGGATTACAGTAACGGGACACGACAAATAAAGGGGAATTACGGTCTTGCTGGACCCCTTGGGCCTAAAATAAACCAATTTCTTTATCGCTTTGATTTAAAGTTAGGTATTCAAACTATATATGTCGGTGAAAAACATAAATCGAAATTCTATTTACAAACAGTTCAATTTTAGCCTATAATTTAGCTTCCCCATGATCAAGTATTCA
>JAVFBX010200406.1:0-12660 GCA_034783855.1 Mopalia kennerleyi | reverse complement strand
GTTTATATATTTAATTCTAAAAGGGTATAATACAAAGCATTTTATCGGTGTGTAAGGGTCATATACTTGTACAATTGGTCGTCATATAAGTGAAATACCCTTGAGTACGATGTTAAACCCCAATCAAACTGGGTTTGAAAAAAATCTTAATTTTCAAATTTCTTGCATGAGCCAAGATTTCATTGAAATAAATAGGTATGTGTGCATGTTTTTCCATGTATGATAATTATAGATATATTCATCACTTATGCATAACCCAAAGGTCCTGGGTTTGAATCCCGGCAGAGGCAAGGACAGGTTTCTCACTTTATTTATTCAAAACATACAGAGTTACCATTGGTGACAATTTATATTCTGTTGTATCGTCACGTGGTACAATTTACAAAGAGGAGGTTTTCATTGGACACCACATCCATGTGTATGCTGGAAATCATCTTAAAGGTCTTCCCAAACGGGTTTTAAATCAGATTTAAAGTGACTCAATTCCAAAGATAATATTGCCAACTCATTTTTTTAAAAATATCCCGTATTTTTCCGATTAGTAGATTTTTTTATATTCACTTACAAACTTGCAACTTTGCAAACAAGTTATCCAAGCTGTGACATAAGCAGGGGAAATTTCCGTCTGAAAAATCCGAGTCGGGTAATGCCGAATCCGTACAGGAGATACACGATTCGTTGGAGAATAATAAAATGGCAGCGATGTTTCTATAGATACTAGTCATGTGTTCTTTTCTCCTTATGACGTCACTCGCTATCGTTGAGCTTTATGTGCTAATAAATGTTACATGTTTGAATCCCAATTTCTCCATAAGTTCGCCGATTTTTTTAATAAAACAAATTCAAAATCGTCCAGTGGACATTGAATTATTTTTATAAGTTTTCTAGGTACTTGTATCAACCATTTGGGAAGACCTTTAAAGTTTAATTTAGAACAATATCATTATGTATTATGTAAATCGTATTAAAAGGGAAATTTTGCCTGCAATACAGTAAAACACATTAAAAACAGAAACCAACCTAAATATAAGGAATAAGCCATGACTATTTATTATTCAGGAGAATGAGACCATTGTCATACCGATGTCAGCAAGAAGGGACTTGGCTTATGCCACAGAACGAATAGCAGAGCTGGAGGAATCGCTGATGGGAAAACAACTAGCTCTAGACAGGCTTGTCGAAGAAAACAATAAACTTAAAACACATTCACAACAGGTATGGTCAGTAACAAGAGTATGTTGTTATTTAAGGCCTGTGGTAAAGTGGTATGCTTGTTGGCAGTATCAATATTTACCGCTCATATGTTTGAATTTCCCTGTGGACCTCAGAAATATGATGAAGCCACACACTCGGGCAACCATCCAGTTTTCCATCGTCAAATAAGTGAAATCTCCTTAAGAACAATATTGATTACTAATCTGAACATACAATCAATAGCCTATGACTTAAGTGTTACAAACCAGAGCACCATAGAGTTGACTAGTCACACCCAAAATGTTGAGGTCAGACAGTTTAAATATCCGATAAAATATAGATTAAAGAAGACAAATGGCTTGCACAATGAATAATTAAAGTTATTTATCTTCAGGTGACACATGATGGAAAGCTATCAGATTTTACTGCTAATGGTGAAGCAGAGTTCTCTTCCCCTTACAGTGATGTTTATTTAACAGAGACCCATCAACTAATGGAACAGGTTCAAGTTTTACAGATGCAGCTCCAGAAGGTCAGTTTGATTTCAGTGTGCAGCTATTGAAGTATCTTAGATGAAAATAAGAAAATAAAATCTTGAAGATATAAGTTTCACAATTGTATGAGACCATGTTGAAAATAAGCAATGAGTTGTTTTCTTTTAAAGGTTTTTTTTTCCCAGGCCAATCCTATATGATATAAATTTCAAATTTGTAGAACTGCAAAATATATATCTATATATCAAAATATCTATGCCAGACCCTGTTTTAAACCAGTCCTCGCAGCCAGTTGATTATTTTAAAATTCTTTACTACCAGTTCACTCTTGACATGGGTAGTAGATAAGTCCACAGCCAGGGTTCAGTTGACCCTCTGTTGATATACCGCTCACATGCAGAACTTCCCAGTCATGGGGTGTATGGGGAAGACTGAGAACTGCAGGAGTGGTTTTAACAAAGGGTTCCAACTGTATTTAAATAAAGCAGATTAAATAATTGACCATTTTGAGGGAAAACTCTTGGTCATTTAATCACATTAAAACAAAAAAATCTGTTTTATCCCACTCTGGAATGCTGATATTTTCTGATGTGCCGGTAGTACAATCATACATTGGTGTTAAATTCATAGCCCGTCACAAGGTTATAAATAAAACATATATAAATCAGGTCATTATGGTTGCCATATTCACAACAGGTAGATTGCTATATACCAAGCGAACCTGTTGTCTTTTAACCGTTATTAGTTATTTAGCCTGATTTTTGAGTTGGGAGATTTTGTCTTGTGCTCAGCCTGAAGTGAGAAGACGAATATCAGGTGATTGAAGTTATTGTTGGATTTGTTTCCTTTAATTGTTCAAGTTACGTTTTCATTTTCGTTCTCAGTTATTTCTTTGGGTTTGTTATATCATAATTCATTATAAACTTGAAATTATGGTAATAGAAATTCTGTCTTAAAAATATTATTTGATACATTCAGTATCCAGGGACCAGTATAAGTATATGTAAAATTAACCCATAAATCCAACAAAATGGTAATCAAAATTCATGTAAGGGTAAGGATTCTGACGAAACCAAGCTGACAACAGACACTGCCTGTTACATAGTAACCTGGGATAAACCAAACCAGAAGTCTATTTACTAGAAGTATGCAACTGCCCTATAGATAAGCTAACCAGCATTGTGGACCGAGCCCCCTGTTATAACGTATCATGTGACGTTTAAGAAAATTCTGAAAAACTCAGCTTTAAAAATGATGCATATTGGGAAACTTCTGGCATTCCTCGATCATAATGTTGATTGCTAAACGAAATTCATTTTCCGAACAAAAACAATTTTTATGCAGTGTCTGTTCAGGGATGAAATTGCCCAGAGTACCTCAGAACGAAAATTTCACGAGTCTGAAATGTGACGTCACTGTTCCTTGCTATTCTACAATGCCGTGCCGTATACGGCAGTTTCATACTTCTAGTTAATATACTTCTGACCAAACTCATATGCTGACGAATCAAGCAGACCACAGACTCTGCCTGTTTCATAGTAACCTGTAATATACCAAACTCCTATATACCACACAGATTCCTGTTGTAGTGGTCATTCCAGAAAAGCAGGATTTTGTATGTGAGTTTCCTGTTGCCTTTGTGTTTTCAGAGGTACAATGTAACTGAAAGCCAATCTGTTGTGTGATGTATTAGTTTATCTTAGGTTGTTGTGAGTGACGTCAAAGGCGGTTTCATTGAACTACTGGAATATGAGTGAAAAAGTCATAAGTATGATGTTAGGGCGATGTTAAGTAAAACAAATCTTTCAAGATAATCTATAAAACAGATTTCAGATTTTAAAAACAAAGTTTGCTGATCCTTCAATTTACATGTGTGCCTATTTGTTTGAATTTTTGTTCAATGATTATTTGCTGACTTTTAATGCTCTGTTCACCTGACAGAATATACTCAGTATGTTTTTTGTTTGTTTTAGGCTGGTCAAGTCCTCAATGTCCAGATGTCTCAACACCAGTTTTCTGCGCAAGCATTGCTAGAGGCCAAGAACCAAATGTTAGGACTTCAAGACAAGATTTTACAAAAAGATCAAAAGATTGCTGAAATGGAAACATTTATTATAAAAGAAAATTCGTCTTCAAATGCACAGAATCCTGAGTCTCTCAGAGACATTGAGGCATTGAAATCTGAAAACAAAATTATTAAACAACAATTTGACAATGAAACAAAGCAGATATTGGAGAATAAAAACAAGGAGTTGTCTGAACAGCTGAATTCTTTGACAAACAAAGAGACAGAACTTTTGTCAGTAAATGAAGCTTTAAGACAAAACCTTGACATTGTTATCCAAGAAAGATCAGAATTATCTTCAGAACTTGAAAGTGTGAAAGAACAGTTTGGTATTACTTTACAAAAAATGGAGGTGTCAGAAACAGAAAAACTATCTTTCAAGGCTGAATTAAGTTCTTTCAACGCTGACGAAATAACTGATTTAAAAACAAAATGTGAAGCTTTAAAAGTACAGAATGAAAGTTTGAAACAAACACTGGACTCTATTCAGGTAGAAAATTCGGACAAATTGGAAGCAGAAATTGATAGCTTAAAAGAGAAATTGAAGTTGTTCAAAGAAGAAGAGTTTTCTTTACTGAAGTCAGAAAATGAACAATTGAAAGAAAAGTTAAACTCTGTGACTGTTGAAGTTGATCCCTTGAAATTTGAAAATGAAACCATAAAGATGGAAAATTTGAGTTTTAAGAAAATGATGGATTTTTATCAACGAATTTATCAAGTAGAAAATTCTGATACATTGACAGCAGAAATTGAAACTTTAAAGCAGAAAAGTGCTTTATTCAATGAAGAAGAGTCTTTTTTGCTTAAGTCACAGAATGAACATTTGCAAGAAAAGCTCAAATCTGTCCAAGAAATGGAGCTTTTGAAGTCTGAAATACACGGCCTAAGGGCTCAACTAGATTCAGCCAATAAAGAAAAGCTGGAATCCATTCATTTGAAAGAGAGTGATCAGCTGAAGTCAGTAATTGAAAGCCTGAAGCAAGAACCTGTGTTAAAGACGGGAGATGATAGGGTAGTGAACTCAGAAAATCTATTCCTAGAACAACAAACCAATTCAGAAAGTGTTGCAGAAACTGAGCATTTGAACACAGAAATTCACGACATGCTTAAAGCAGAAAAAGATGAGTTGAAAATCAAACTTGAATCTGTTGACTTCAAAGAAAGAGACTTACTCAAATCTGAAAATGATGCACTTCAACAAAGACTTGATGCTCTGGATGAACAATTGGATTATGTTAGCACAGCAGACATTGTGACTGACAGTTTTCCACATTCTGTTCATACCGAAATACTTCAGGCTGATTATGTACTTCCTCCTCAAGGAGTCCAACAGAACTCTAGTCAATTAATATCAGTGTCAGTGATAGAAAATCCTGTAAAAGAATCTGATGCTGTTGTGGCTTCAAATATATCTGAATCCAGTTGTGAAACTGTCAAATCAGAAATCGAAAAGGAAGAATTGACCAAAGCGGAAATCATTGTAGATGATCTTGTCAAATCTGGAATGAATGAAACTGTCAAATCGGACACTGAAGTCTGTGTAATTGGGAAATCAGAAACCACGGTAGAGGAAATTGTTAAATCTGAATCTGGAGTTGATGTAGCTTTCAATTCTGAAACTGAAGCAACTGAAATGGTCAAATCTGAAACCGGAGTGATAGTATCGGTTACTAGTAATTCCAAAGCTATAGAATCGCAGGAATCAAAATTTATGCAGGAGACTGAACAAGGGTTGAGTGTAAAGCCTCCAGACGTCGTAGAAACTACAGAATTACCCCTATCTGATACAACAGTAACTCGAGCAGATGACCGACAGTCTGTTTCCTGTCAGAATTCATCTGATATGAAGTCTGTAATTATTGCAGACATTGAATCCAGACTTTCTGAACTTGAGACTGTGAATTCTCAATTAAAATCGGAGAAAGATCAACTTTTGCAAGATTTTGAAGGATTGATGTCTTCACTTGAATTGTTTAAAGTAGCTGAAGACGAAAAGGAAAAACTCCGGGAGAAATTAGAGCTGGAGCTTGACAAGATTAGCTCAGAGGTGGACATTTTACGCACAAGTAGCAAAGATAAGGATTTTGAGATTGAAAACCTGAAATTGCAATTGGAGAATGTGAAAACAAGTCTCTCATCTGTGAATGAGGAAAAGATTTTGATAAGTGAAACTATGTACAATGAACAAACAATGTTGAAAGATCAAATGGCTCAATTAAGCACAGAGCTTGAGACCAGTTACTCCGAATTCTCTCGAATCAAGTCTTTGGTGCTAAACCACACAAGTCCTGTTGAGCCGTTGGATTTATACGAAGCACTGCGCTTAAGGTTAGATAATACCTCACAAGAATTGACTGCAGCACTTTCTGAAAAGGAGTTAGCTGAAAATAAGTTCAGAGAAATTGAAATTCAGTTTCAAGATCACGTTGCTGTTGACAGAGCAAAAGATATTAGTATGCAAGAACAATCAAAGATATTTGCGGAGCTGCAATGTCGAAACGAACTCATGGCTGAAGAGAAAATTTCCGCTACTGATCAGATTGAAGGCTTAAGAGGTCAGCTTATAGCAGCTGAAAATGAGCTCCAGGAATTAAGATATGAATCTGAAACAATGCAATCCCTTATCACTGATATAAATAAAGAAAAAGAAAACCACCCCAATGAAAATTCCATGGAAGAGCTGGAAGTAGCCGCTATTGAACAAGAGGAATTACAACATAAACTAAGTGAAGTACTTCAGGAAAATATCTTGTTGAGAGAAAGCCTCAAGGAAAGGGAAGATGATATTGAGAAATACGAAGCTGATAATTCAGTTCTTCAAGATAGCATGTCAACTGCTGAGCAAGAGATAGAAGACTTGAAAATGCAACAGGCTCAAACTTCAAATAATACATCTGATGAAAGTATAACAGCTGATGACTCTATCCATTTAACCTCTGGCTTGGATAATGCTCAGCACACATTTGAAACTTTGAGCAGGTTTCTGTCTGAAGTCCAGTCTGTGGTACCAGAATTGATTCAGGAAGGTAATGATCCGAACAATGACCTCCCATCTACCTTTCAGCGTATCCATGAACGTCTTTTGCTCTTAAATTCTAGACATTTGTACGCCGAGGAACTGGAAGCCATGAAGGAGAAGTTGTTAGAAGAGTTAAAACAGTCTCAAAGCAATCACCAAAAAGTTTGTGAGGAAGTTAGTGTAATGAGGCAAAGTCATACAAGCCTTGAAAAACAATTAGAAAACAATGTGGCTGAACTGAGTAACACAGATGTCCTCCATGACTTGGAGGTTATGAAGATGGAAAATACAAAGCTGCATGACCAGTTGGCCATGTCTCACGAAAGAGAAGAAAAACTGGATCAATTTGTAAGAGAGACTAAGCTGGAGTCTGAAAAGTTGAACAAGGAAAGTGAAATAGCTATGTCAAAGGTTGAAGAGAGCAGAATAGCAGAAATGACAATCAAAGCTGAACAATTAGAAAAATCAAATCAAATTCTAAATGAATCTTTAACATCTTCAGAGCTTAAGTACAGTGAAATAACAAAGTCAATCCAGTCCTTGACAGGTGAAAAAGAAGAGTTATTGAATTGCTTTAACTTGTCAGGACAGGATTATCAATCTGTTATTGACCTGCTGGATACCAAACAAAGAAAAATAGAGGAATTGACTGAACAGGTAAATGATGTTCAAACACAATTGTCTTGTGAAAATGAAAAATTTCAGGGCATGTTGTCCAACAAGGAAGAAGAGAAGATTTGCATCCAAAAAGAGCTAAATGATTCTAGAAACACAATTGTTGTTTTAACTCAACAGTTGGAAGATATTCAAAATCAACTAAATGTAATCTGTCAAGAAAATGCTTCCCTCCAAGAACATAGAGAAGAGCTTAAATTAGAACTGGATAAATCCAATGAAAACTTGAAAAAATCTGAAGATGGCGTTTGTAAGGCACAAGGAGATCTTGCCCAGCTTATGGAGAAATATTCTGAACAATCTGAAGAATTGAAGGTCTTACAAGCAGAATTAAACTCTACTCAACGGACTGTTGATGAAGCTAGAACAGAAAAATCATCAATAGAGAATGAAAAAGATAATAAAATTGAAGAATTCGTCAAACAGCTACACCTTGTCAACAGTGAAAAGGAAACTTTGGAAATCAGTGCAAAACAAATGGAGATGCAATGCTCTGATCAGACACAGGAAGTGGATAATTTGAAAAAGGAGTTACATTCCATTCATCAAACTGCACAAGTAACTGAAATAGAACATCAATCCATTATGTCTGAAAAGGACAATAAAATGGAAGATCTAATCAAAGAAGTTGATCTTTTAACATCGGAAAAGGCTACTTTGGAAATGAGTTTAAAAGAAATTGAGGTAAAATACACTGAACAGAAAGAGAAACTTGACAATTTGATAATACAACAGGATTCCACTCAACAAGCAGTTGAAAACTTGGAACTAGAATGTGCCACTATGACATCTGAAAAAGACGATAAAATTGAAGATTTAGTCAAAGAAATTGATTGCTCAACATCTCAAACAGAAACTTTGGAGGCAAAATTAAAAGAAACCGAAGAAAAATACTTAGCACAGACTCAGGAACTCGAGAATGTAAAAATACAGTTAGATTCTGCTTGCCTAGTTGCTCAAGAAAATGAAAAAGAAACAAGTTCTATGATTTCTGAAAAGGATAAAAGAATTGAAGATCTGATCAAAGAAGTAGCCTGCCTAAACTCTGAAAAACAAAGTGTTGAAATTAATATAAGGGATATTGAACTGCAGTTGACAAAAGCAAAAACTGAAGTGGATGATTTGAAGTCAAGAAATGAAGACGCCTTTACTAAAATGGTGTCGTTGGAAACGGATAATGCAAATTTGAAAGCCTCTTTACAATTACAGCAAGAAGCCTCATTTTCTCTTAAAGATGATCTAGTGGATAAGACAGCTGAACTAAAGTCTTCGAAAGAAGAATCAAATGCTCAGATTAAACATTTAGAAAAACACTTGGAACAGATGCAGTCTGCCTTGTCTGAAGAACAGGAGAGAGGAGAAGATTTGAAGAGCCAGTTAGATCATTTCAGTGCAGAACTAAATGAAAGCAAATCTCATGAAAATGAAATCACGAACAAAGCATCGGCTCTTGAAGAGGAAGTTACAGAACTGAACACCACTTTAGAAGAAGAGAGGAAACTTTCAGACTTACTGAAAACTGAACTTTCAGAACATCAAGATCAGTTCGTGAAACTTCAATCAGATCATGATAAGTTAAGTCAGAGTTTGTTTGAGGTGGAGGTGATCCATACTCAAGATGTCGCCACTCTTCAAACTAAGCTTAATAAATCCATTGAATTAGAAAAGGAAGTTGAAGACCTCATGGATGAAATTCACATGTTGAAGAACGAAAACCAGAAATTGAGTTCCAAGTCCCAGAGTTTGATGAATGAAGTGGAGTTTACTAGATCTCAGCATGCAGTCGTACTAGAAAACATACAGCAGGAGTTTGAAAAACAATCAAATGACCTATTGGAATTAGAAGCTCTGTTGACTAGAACCAAGGAAGAAAGCTCAAGCAGGTTGGAAGAAAATGATCAGGTTCGTTCTAATTTAGAAAAGCAATTACGATCATTGGTGGAGGATAAAGAGAAGCTTACATCCGATAATGAATATTTGAATCAACATTTAGAATCTGTCATCAACAAAGGCAAGTTTTTTGAAGATCAGATTCTGTCGTGTGAGGCCCAAATCGGCATGTTGAACACAACAGCAGAAGCTTTGAGAAAGGACAAAACCGAGTTAATCGAGAAGTTGGAATTGTTAAAAGGTAGAGATGTGAACACGAGTATTGCTCATGAGGAAGTTGAAAACATGAAAGAAGAAATAAAGGAGTTGTCACAAAGTTTGAAGGATGCAGATGTGTTTATTGAATCCCTGAGAAACGACAAGATTCAGTTATCTGAAGATTTTGAGAGATTAACAAATGAGAAAACTCAGCTACTTCCGGAGTTTAAAGCTGTTAAAAGTGGGAATGGGACACAAAGGGACGGTGTTGGAGAAATGGGAAAATTACAAGAAGAAATGAAAGAGTTGTCACAAAGTTTGAAGGATGCAGATGTGTTTATCGAATCCATGAAGAACGAAAAGATACAGTTGTCGGAAGATTTTGATAAATTAACAAATGAGAATACTCAGTTACTTGAGGAGTTTGAAGCTTTGAAAAGTGGGAATGCGACACAAAAGAGCACTGGTGGTGAAATGGAAATCTTAAAGGAAGAAATAAGAGAGTTGTCACAAAGTTTAAAGGATGCAGACACATTTATTGAAACCCTTAGAAACGACAAGTTACAATTGTGTGAAGAACTTGAGATGTTGGACACTACAAAAAGTGGAACAAACACAGACAACAAGGATTTGCTAAGGACTGAAATCAATGATTTGAAAGAGCAATTATCAAATGCAGACAAACATATTTTATCTTTGAGAGACAACAACAATCAGCTGTCTGAACAAATCCAGAAATTGAATGAAGTGAGTAGCAGGAATCCTGTTGTTGCTGTTCACAACATGGAAGCCCTGAATGTTGAGATTAAGAGTTTGCAAGAGCAGCTAGAGGAGTCACAAGCTTGTTCAGAGACTTTAAGAGAAAGCAATGATATGTTGTCACAGGAGATAAGGGTATTGTTTGAGCAGAAAGATAAATCCAAAGTAGATTTCCACAACGGTATTGAGATTTTCAAAGATGAGATAAACAATTTGCAGGAGCAACTTGAACCGCTGAAAAAGGAAAATTACGCTTTAAGGGATCGCAACAAGGAACTGGAAGCTGATTCTTCAAATAATGGCGGTAGTCAATCTGTTCAAGAAGCCACACCTGGGTATTTGGATCGAAATGTACAGACTGAAGTACCTGAATATGCACATGTTGACAATGAAATGAGGGATCTTAAAGCAGAAAGGGATAAACTCAAAAAGGAAAATACAGCAACAGAAGACCAATATCAAAAATTACTAACAGAATACCAAACCGATGTTGAATCCCTGAGATGTGAACTTGAAGAGAAAATTCTTAAAGAACAGTTCACAAGGGATGAACTAGAAAATACCAAAGGACGGATAAAGACTTTAACAAAGGAAAATCGAAAGCTTGAAGCTCATAATCAGAACATAACTTTGACTGCTGTTAAATTTGGAATTATCCTGGAAGATGATAGTTCTCAGGCCTCCACAGAAGTAGACGACTTAGATTCAGAAGAAGATAATACAGACACAGAGGATGAACAATTAAAGACGTTAAAATTGTCCGAGTCCAACTACCAGGAGTCTGAAATGAGGGTGCTTATGTCTGAAGAAAAGCAGGCATCAGTCGAGGCCGATGACAAGATGTCTCTTACTGAAAGCATACAAGAAGAAGACGCAGAAATCCAAGCTCAGTACAAAGCCATGCTTCAGGACTCGGCTCCTCAAAAGGGCAGTAGCGGCATAACATACACTGAAGAAGAGTATGAAGAAAAACTTAAATCTTTAGCTGCTAAATTTGAAGATGAACTGCGAACCAAGGAGGAATTTATTGTTGATCAGCATGCTATGGATATGGAACGTATGAGAATAGAATGGGAGTACGATTTCAGAGCTGCTAAAGAACAGTTTGAGAAAGCTCGAAATATGGAATATGTCCAGAAAGTTGAGGCATATAAAGTTGAGAAGGAAAGGGAGTTTGTGGATGAATTGAGAAAAGCGAGAATAGAAATTCAGAGAGTGTGTGATGAAAAACTCCATATGATGCCCCAACACCTTGTAGAAACCAACTCCCATGTGACTGGTGAACATGAGAAGCTGCTGCTTGAGAATCAGGTGAGTTTTGTTTTCTTCTTTCCTCTTTGTGAATTAATTTTAACATCTTTTCTTTTTTCATATTTGTTGTGTCATTGTATGTGCACTGTAAAACTTGAATATACCAGCCTGTCAGAGTTCTTGAAAAATCATTTTCTGTGCCTACTGTTATTCATATCTCGGCACTAATGAGGTTTTTTTTTAGTAAATAGGGAAACCGCTTATACAAAATTTCCCACAAGATAAACTGCAGTAGTCCTCTTGGCTTTTCATAAAATTTTACCACATTAATATATGTATTTACATTATACATGTTAATTATGACAAATCACCAGGCCTCCTGAAATGTAGAAAGTTTTTTTTTTCTTTTTGTTTATCAGGCTGACATATTCAGGATTTATTATTTAGTTGCCATTAATGTATTCTGCTTCAACTAATAGATGCATTTACTCCAATGGTGTTCATCTGTAGAATACTAATAGTTGTAAATTTTCCACGAATTTCTAAAGGACTGACACGGATCAAATTTTAGCCATGATGACTACTCAATTTGTCCTGTCAGTGATTAGTTCCAATGTTATTTTTATGATGAGAAGACTTGTTACCATTAACTAGTAGATGTATTGATTCCCTTTATAGTGAGGTATGTCATGGTTCAGTAAAATTCAATATCCAATAGAACAGCTGAGCTTATTCCAATCTGCCCCATAGTGAATAAGTTCCCTTTTGAGAGGAAGTCTAAATACATGTTTGTTTTCTGCTCCAATATCCGTGAAATAAAATTGTTATTTTTAAAAAATCAATCCTAGAGAGAAATAACCAGTTAACGATCAAAATTCCATAGACAGAGTTGTTTGACGCTTTTGATTTCGTGGAAACTTCTTCCTTTAAATTCTCATCTTTCTATTAATACACATTTATATTTATTTTCTTGTGAAATTGAAATATATATGGTGAAAAATAAATACAATTTGGGATAAGGAAACTCAGGGTTAGATCAGTGTTTAAAGGCCCCCTAACCGTGGGGTGACCTAATTTTGGCTCCAAAACAAAAATCGGCGAGTTTCTGTATTTTC
>JAVFBX010200395.1:0-12663 GCA_034783855.1 Mopalia kennerleyi | reverse complement strand
TCAACGTAGAAAAAAGTCACGGGATTATGCAAATTTCTGCATAACACACAGTGAAGTTTCCCTCATTAGTTTAATTTCTGGTGCACTGCATGTAATTATGTGTGTCTTGGGTGGTATGCGGGGGTGGAGGGCATATTGTTTACCAATCTCTGATTTCTCTTCTACATACATATTCATCGGTTAATCTCTGTATCTCTGAAAAACTAATTTGTAGACCCATGTCGAATATCTTGTTAGCTACATTTTAAACTATATTTTATACACCATACTAATGGTCATTTCCTTCTCTCGAGATGCCCATAGGTTACCCATAACACTACTCGAGATTAAGGTTTATTACGAAACTTGTCTCTGGCAGTTATCTAGAACATGAGATGATTTATCGATTTTACATCCCTGTGTCAGTGTGATTTCTTTTAGAAATATATATGATAATAGAAGGAAGCACAGATTTCTCAGCTGCTTACTATATGAAATGAAGATATGCTGATCAGTGATAATCACATGATACATGACTAAGCACGCCAACGTCGTGGACATGGTATTACAAGTGTGGGATGGAACTAGATAGGTAGGTTGGTTGGTTGTAAGGTGATATTTGGAACTGGGTAATATTTACTTCACTTCTGATATAGTCAGAAAGTAATGTGAACGGGATGCATAATACAAAACAAAGAAATGAAACACGAACTTCTGAGCTTATTTATCGACTTAAATTCAAACGAGAAAAGCCCCAGCATGAGGATTGAAAGCTCGTTGAATTAAAACTTGATGCGAAGTAGCTGAGAAATTCGTGTTTTAGGTTTTTGAATACAAGCCACGTATCCGTCTGGAACAATATATCAGCATAAAAAATGTAATTAACACTTGCTCCACTCCTTGGGAGCAGATCCGGTGTTATGTTTCGCCTAATCCCGGGATTTAATAGCTAACGACCGTTTCATTGCTGACTCGATGCGTGTCTTAATGCCAAACAAACAACTCTTGCTATTCTATAGTTTACAACACTCAGCATGTATACCAGTAGTAACAATTGTTTATTTGCTAGATTGGGGTTCAATGTTCTGCTGAAATCGTATTGTCCATTTCACACTGTCCCTTACTTTAATATACCACGGCTGAATACCTGCAGGAAACCTCATAAAACCACCCCCGTGATTGCCACAGCCTCCACGTCTGACTAAGTCGCATGGATTGAACACATGGGCGTTACATTCAAGTAGGATATGTAGACTGACACGCTAACCACCAAACACGGCCGCAAAATAAAAATTGTCATAGCTGGAATAACCGGTGTTAAGCGCCTTTCTCGAGAATATTTAATGCATTTTAACACAATTACAATCCAATATTGGTAACTCCTTTGCTATGACCAATGATCTGTAATTGGGATTTAATCCTGTTGATCTAACATCAGATGAATAAATAAATAAATAAATGACGTCAATGGGGTTGGCCAGATACTAACAAGGAAGCTTTATCAAAGTCGACTTTGCCATTCATTGCATTGACTTGCAATGGTCCTGTATCTTTGATAATTTATTTGACTGAGGCTTAACGTCTGAATCGGGGGTAGTTCACATATACGAAGACGGATTGTACGCTCCACATGGCTCTTGACCTAATAACGGCGGAAAAGCGGGAGGAAATCTAGTAAAAAGCACCCCTGCGCTTGCCGGAGCCACATCGTGTGACGCACTCATATTCCTGATGGTCGACAGACGGACTCGATCCCGTGAACAGTACATCGAAGTAGGAAGTGCACACGCTATCCACTTCGTCCGATATGAATATTCAGTTAAATTATATTGTCAGTCAATGACACGGGTGGCACTGGCAGTTATATCAGTGACAGGTTTATCTCCCTTTCTGGACACTGGCCAATCACATTTAGTCATCTCTCGAGGCCAAGTAAAGACAGCATGGCACAGCTTAAATTGTTATTATTCAACAGATACACACTATTTGTAAGATCACACAGAAATACATAAACACTCAACTTGAATAGATGTCCTTGGAATAACTCCCCTGGGTAAAATAGAAGAAATGGCATCTCATTATCAGCGTGTCAATAACGAATTCTATTAGTGGTCTGAGATCCGACACCGCAACAGCCGTGTCACGCAACAACGATTATGCTGATGTTTATCTATAAACATCTAGACACACATCAATATCTTCCGTGCTAACGCAGCATCTAGATGCTTCAAAGTATCACGGTAATAGTATCACAGGGGCTCAAATATACTCCGTGGCGGAGCGATCTATAGTTTACGCTTTAGGTAGTGAATGCTTCTGGCCGACATATTTATCTCGCTCTTTGCGTCGCGGGCTCGATTCCGTGGACCGTATGTGGGTTGGTATACAATCAACCAGTCGAAGTTCGTGGGCTTTCTAGGTAAACCTACTACCGATTTTCCCACAATATAATGATGGCCAATGATTTGTTTTATTAGCTGTAAGCATCAACTTATAAATATTTTTTAAAATGCAGTAGCTTTCATCGAAAACTAAACATCGGTGATGGAAAGACAAACTAAATAAGTTATCAATTAATTTTAAATTTGAATTCCTTAAATAACGTGACAAACAGGTAATGCTTTAAAGTAATATTTGTACAGACGAGATGTGCTGAAATTTACATACACTCATATACGCAAATGTATTTATTGTCTGAAAATAAAAGCCGAAAAATATTAAGATGCCATGAATACTTACTGTTTAAGTGATAATGTGTTAAAGACATGTTTACTCCTTCACTTCCAAGTTAACATAAACAAAGACGGAATGTTGTAATTGCGTTACTTACGTCACATTTCAAGTAAGAACATGTATACAGCTAGGTGCATCGAATTGACTGTCTTCTCGATTGATCCGTTTACTGAATGTCATAACACACTTTTCTTAGTGTTAATATGACAGACGTACACGTATAAATTACTCAAATGGGTTAAAATGAAAATCCTTACCAAATTTTGAGAAATTAAGTAACATTTGAAGTCACAAAAAGACACGATACATACATGGTAGCTCGCAAGACGCTTCTCTGTCGATGATTGGAACTCACTGCCCTTTGTCGGAGGGCTAATACAACATAGAATTGAAACCAAATTTGCTCAATAGTAAAGCTTATATTTGTATTTAACAGCTCAACTGCTAGAGCATTTAATAATTCTGTTTTGCATTATGATTACTTCAAATAATGACGTCAAGCTGCTTCATAAACGATTCATTGGGGGCAATGTGTTTTAACTAAAGTTTCGAATGGACGTGGCAAACACAGTGCCATCCGAATGGAATTTTCTTGGGGGTGGCGCTTGATTGACTTAGTTAAATAGGTGCATTTGGCATTAATAAAACAAAAAGGCTGAAAAATGTATAATTTCAGTGTTTTTCAATCGTGAATAGAATGTTCGTTTTCTCTTAATCAGGCGAAGCCGTAAAGATCGAAAAACGACACCATTTTTTCTGAACGAATTGGTGTTCAGAGTACAAGCAAACATCTTGACTCCTTTTAATATTTTAAACAGTGATATTTGGAGGAATCACAAAACCTGAAATTCAGTTGTTTATTTCCAGGAATGGCACCAATTCCATTTGTTTTGTTGGTTGCGGTTTAACGCGCTCCCACCCAACCACCCGAAACAAACTTTGTCCTTTTGTTTTTATCTATCAATAACTGTTTCCTTTCCTTCTCTCACACTATTGTGGCTCCTAGCGATCCAAACCTTTAACAAAACGTAGCGCTTTGTTAGAAATATCATTATACATTATTACATGTTAGTATGATTGTAATAGCACTTCAAAATTTACCTTATAGGGAAGCTCTCTCGGTTGTAAATAAAACTGATAAACAATGATTCAAAATCATTTGACAAATTGAAAACAAAATGTGAGACACATCATACACAGCTACGGTCAAATGAGACATTTCAAAATGCGCCAAGGCCGTAAACAAGAAATAAATATTGCGTGCAGTGAGACAATTTTCATGACGAATAAGAGACAAAAATAAGGCGATGAGATAGGCTTTTCCCAACAAAGACAGAATACAAGTCTTCTTTATAAGTTTGTAAGATCAACACAAACAAGTGTAATTAAGGTTTGCAGAACATACGAGATCACATCAGGCATTGTGTTACACTTGACCACACGGTGAAAATCCCTTTCTTGTTGACTGGATTCGTATTTTGAGCACACAATGACGTCCAAGAAACGTCTCTTGCTTTTCTGTAGTTAACAACGTTCAGTATGTATGTAGGGAGTCACATAGTCACATAAAACAGTTAATATTTAGGGTTTAGACGATTTAAAAGTGTTTTTTGATTCAAAGTTGTTATGAAACATTAAAATACAACATTCGTATTATTAACGGCATGGATTTTGTTTTAAGGTATGGATGTTGGTGATCTCCAACGCTTAGTAAAGACAGTATGTCGACGCTCTGTACGTGTTTTCCTAAGCCAGATGGCCCCAATTAACAAACACCCATGAACGTCAGCTTACTTTGTACAGAGGAACAAAAAAAACGTTGACCGAAATAAATATATTTAGGAATACCCCCCAAAACTGTCAGTTGTATAAAATGTCAGCTGTTCTGATCAGTCTGGTCAGGCACATCAGAGACGTAACGACTTGTTTCGGTGCTGAAGTTTTACTGCATAGAACTCAATAGGCAAAACAATATTTTTGTTTAAAAAAAATCCAATATAAATAAATGCTTGACCTTACCATAAACAATACGGATACACATTGACAGTTTAACAACTACACAGCTCGCGAAGTATATACTAATGATTATTTAGAGATATTGCATATCTGACTCATTTATAGGACTCTTTAAATATGTACCTCTTGTATGGCGTATTGAACAACTGCGATAAGGAATAGTCTTCTGCGCTATATCCACTACTTGTGATAATGCAGTTAAGTAGCATCATTCTTTAATACGCTCATTTTTGTGTATGACCAATCGTAGAGATTAAATAACAAATCGGGGTTTGTGCTTGTTTGTTGGATTGAGGTGTAACGTCTCGGTCAAATGTATTTTACTTACATGACGACGGATTGTCTACTTCACACTGGTCCTTGTCTAATTACTATGAAAAACCCGGAAGTAACCTCGTAAAACCATCCCGCGATTGCCGGAGCGACATCGTGTGACTCACTCGTATACCTGAGGGTAGACAGGCGGACTCGATTCCGTTAACGGTAAATCGAAGTAGGATTAGTAAGTGCACACGCTACCACTTAAGCTACGGCCGCGGACCGGAGTGTGTAAGTAAATCTTAAAACAGTGTAACGGCGATGGAAATAGCGTATATATATATATATATATGTTTCTCCCTGCTACAACGTTTGTTTGAGTGAGTTGTTTTACGCCATGTACGTACGACAAGATAGGACAATCACCCAAAATAAATCAAAGCAACACTATGGCTTCGAGTCGGGCCTAATGAGTGCACATAAACAGTTAAATGCTCTCTCACTCCTCCCACCCACTCTACAATAAGAAATGCAAAACATTTACGTGTTCAAAGTGTTATCTGTAAGTGTTCATGTGTTAAAGACGTGTTTATCCGCCTACCATCTCTTGGCTATAAACAACAAAAAACAGAATGATTTAACTGTTAATACAACACATTATATGCGAGAAAGTTTAGGCAGTAAAGTAAAACGAATTCACCCTTACATCTATCAGTGTCTCCAGGATTGGTCTGTTTACGACTTAACACTGTCCAAAGTGTTCTTCTGACACATGTAAGTATCTACAGCCACAAGAATAACAGTTTGACGCACAACAGATGTGCAGGGATTTTTTTTACCAAATTGTTATTTGCCGATGCGAATAACGTATTTCTTGATAAATGTGTAACATATATATCTACCTGAAACCCCTCGGTCCCGGGTTTGAATTCGGCTGGAGGGAAGCAAATTTGCCTCTCTTCATTTATTTAACATTGATACCTGCATTATGGCATTACCGAAAACAACGGAGACAGTATCGTGTCTTTATTAGCCTCGAATAAATTAACAGAGGGACGGTTTTGTCGACCAGTAACACACCTGTTTCTTTCGAGACCAGTTTACCTTATCTTACATAACATAGTTGATGTTAAATTTGATAGATGTGGTAACCGCATTCGCTACCAGATTTATATGATATAAAAACAGTACATCAGTTCTGATCTGGCATTATTATTTTAAACGTATTATTCAGACGTTTTTAGGTAAAATAAAACAACCGACGTTTTAAGGCGGAAACGTTATTTTTGGTCATCGGTAGATTCCAGAGACGGCCAATCATAGTATGAGGATGCTGGTTGGATTATGGTGATATGTTTGACGGAATATATTTTGCGCCCAGCTATGCATTATAACCAGTAACAACCACCAATGCCTTTTATGGCAGTGATAAGTCTATATCAATAACTTTTTTCCACAATCTAAGATAAACTTTCGCCAATCGAACATAGACTATTTTCGAACAGAGAACCTATTTGTGTACTGGGATCTGTTAGGTTAGTTGTAAACTGACACTCTCTAGATATAATACACAGCGGTGTGGCTCATGAATGATTTGAGGACAACACGATATTTGATGAAAGTCGACCAACAGGTCAGGAGTTTCTGTTACATGGCTGCCATTTTTATGTAAAAATTCTTTCAGCTAAAATATATGTAAGCACTAACATTGTTAATCCAAGCCACTGACTTTGCCTTCACAGCCACCAGTAAAAGTCAGTATTTAAATACACTTAAATAAAGTATTACGTTAAGTTATAAATTATGGTTATGTTGAAACCGTTTGAAGCAGATAAGAGTAACACGATTACCAAAGTGTGTTTGTTCCTTGAACATCACATCCTCCGCACATGTGTGGTATAGTTTACAACAAGTGGTTGATTTAATAAGTAATTACACAAAATTCCTATAGGATCCAATCAAATTTTGTCCAAAATCCTTTAAGATTATGTAATGACCGTCTAACATTTATAATTGTCCTATAGGATCCAATACATGTTATAAATTCTTTATGATTTTTCTGCATGGGACAAATCGCTATGTGATAGAAATTTACAGTTATTGTAAAACCTTGTTGTTCACATTCGTAATTAAATAGGCCTACGGTAGATTAAACTTAAAGCCAGAATATTCCAACAAATCATGGAGTGCTGGTATAAGCTCAAATAGTCCGCATCACGTCAGAAAACCACCGTGTGATCACGCCACAAAGCATCTCTCTTGGGCTGTGAGTGTTTCAATCTATTTTAGAATGTCACTTAGTCTGTCCTCGGTGATGTCGTTTATGTATAGTCCTGAGAAGAGGAAATGAGTGTGGAGTGTGTCACCAGCCTGGTATTATTCACAGGTGGCAGACACTTGCCACTCAGCGTAAGTGTTATAATTCTACAAGATTTCATTAATGTTGACATTACTTGTTCAAGCCGCCTTCAATTTGTGTTAAAGATAACTCGCATTTCAATTGAATTGTCTTCTGGTTGAGAAACGACTGTCAGTTTAACACTTCTCAAGGACTGCATCCGCGACTAGGACCGTATAATGACCGATTTTGAATTCCACAAAATTAAGTTGTTATGTAAACACCGCGTTTGTAAAGCCTCTGTGTTTAGGTGCTCTCAGAAAACTCCCATGAGTGCGCTGTTAGCTTGATACATCTTGTCCAATGTTGTACTGGATGGTTGGGATAGAGCCGCGTGTTGCCCTGGTGCTTTCAGAGCTAGGGGACAACATGAAGCCGATCGGTTTGTGGCGTCTCTGTGATTGTCGTGTATTTGTCATGTTTTTTGCTAGTGGCATCGAATATGGGTTTCTTCTCCTACTGGGCTGGCACGCCGGCATGTGAGTGAAATAATCTTAAGGTCTTGCTGCACACCTGTTGTATTCAGTCTGTTATGCAGAGTATAAATCCAAACCATATATATATTTTTGGGGAGAGCTTAAATACTCAGGATTACATATTGGTAGATTTGGTGAAAATCTTAATATTGCAAACTAAATAAATTTTCAAGAGAAAGACTAGCCTGCATTTTTAATGGTTTATTTCTCAGAATGCAACAACGATAAGACTCAATAAATTAGTTGACCTAGTAGAATAATCACTGAACTAGTTAACGGTGCCTCATTTAAAAACAAAACTTGATTAGATCAATCACAGTGGATTTTTTTGTCTATCCCACCTTGGAAATGTAAAATACTACTTTTCGAAAACGTTAAAAAAAAATCAATGAACAACTTCTACAAAATGAGGCACCTTTTACTAGATCGCATTAGACTCTTTACAATGCTACAAATTTGAAGTTGTTAACATAAGTAGTTTTCTCGAAAAAAACGCTATGGAAAATGTAGGGTCTGCTTAAAACTGATGTGCCAGAAATAGGCAATTACAGTTTTGCTTCTTCGATACGATCAGGGGAAAACTAAATTATGCGCTACAATTTTTAATGTTTTCGAATTATTTTTTTCACCAACATATAGTTTGAGTTCCTAACATTTGTCCAAGCAATAAAAAAAATTGGTTCCTTTTGAGCACAAGAGGTCCAACAAGAGCTTAAGTCAACTCAAATATTGCAATGTTGTAGCCAAGGAAGAAAGCCAAAAGAAGAAAAACAACAGCACTGTGTATACTGATGATCTACTTTTAGTAGACAACCAGACAAAACACTGTCTAAGAATTTTAAATGAAGTAGATAATGCTTTGAGTCTATACATTTAATATGTATGAACTACATTATGCCCAATGTAAATAGAAAACAATACTCGCACAATGTTGTTTGTCTTGGCGTGTGTGATTGCAGCCAAGTCATAAACATTTACAATTTAGCGATGAACGGACATTTGACAAATAAAAGCTATTCTATATAGTTCATACACATTAGTTCACAATAAATTGGGGGATTCTTTAAATGTCATTATTTATTTATTTATTTATTAAGTTCCTTGGCTCTGCTTCATTCATCCCATGTCAAACACCGTGCTGCATTTATTCTATAAACAACAACACTCGTGAGCTTATCACAGTAGGTCACTTTTTGATGTCTTCTCTTCAAAGTAACGTTACGTAATATGAGGTTGATTGTGTACAGTACATCGGAATAACGCGAACAAAGATCATAGCACGAGCGAAATATTTTGAGAATTGCTATTTCTACAACGCGATCGATTCTGGTGCGTTTATTAATTGTGACCAGATTGCCTGATGTCAAAATTGTTAACACTTGCATGAAATGTCAAGCGGAAATTGCTAATTACAGGCAAAATAATAGTGAGAAGAATGTGTGAATAACAACTTGGTGGAAATCATTTATTTAGGGAAAAAATGGAATTTCATATTCTATGACGTTTTGATAATGAAGTACAGACGTGACCGCATCAAAAAGCAAATAAGTGCACTTTAGTGCACTAGGCAGATTGATCTCCAACTGCTCTAGCATGGATTAGTGCGGATTAGTGCACTGTGGTGCACTCAGGTGCACTAGGCCTTGCCTTTTGATGCGGACGCGTCTGTATGACGTACTTTCCTACTCCATCAGCCATCCAACCGCGATTTCAGACATCCCGTGCCATGGTATATAAGATAATGTTACAGCGTACAATGATCTACTCTGTACTTTAATGATGGTTCTTTAAATACGCGTTACGGGGCAATGATGAATATATGAGCAAGAAAAAGATGCGAAAGAAGTCAGCAATATTCAGACGTTTGCAGTTGAACTATTCAAATTTCTGCACGATTTTTTTATTTGTCTGTTAGGTATTGTAAAAGTGATTGTGAATAATAGGTTCCTCATAGGACCCGTTAAAATTAAAACAGGTTCAATAAAAGTGTTCTACTCGTTTGAAAAGGCTATGATTACATCAACAGGCAAAATTAAGATATTAGCCCGGCATTATGAAATTGCTACTAGTCATCCAATTTAGCCTATTTAAAGTTAGCTCAAATGTGTTTACTTCCTTTTTGGAACGCAAATTTTCAAATAAGTAAATTTCATTGATGTGGGTACCTCATATTTGTTGAATGTTTCTACTGTAAACATATATATCTACTAAAAACGTCATTAAGATGATAGTCAGATCAAGGCTATCGAATTGGCTGAAAATAGTGTACTGCCTACTATGCATAATTACAGCAACCGAAAGCTTATATATCAAGCCAGATGGGATAAGCTTTTCTAGGAAAAAAGTGTATAGTCAAATAAAATATTCAGGAACAAAATTAACTCTAGAATGGGTATCAGCCTATGTTACCATTCGAGAAAATGAAGCTGCCGACAAAGTGTAGCGATGTAGCGATCATTCTCATTCCGAAAAGATGGTGTTGCATCGGATGGTGTGTCACTCTGGCCCAGAGAATTACGCATCCAGATCAACCTATAGGACATGTATACTGGCGTAGATACCATGTTCTGTTTGAGCCGCAAAACCAATGGCAAGAACAATAATTTACCAAATTAATGAAACAGCAAAACAACCCATTGATCAAGTTCATCTAAAAGTCTTGTCTAAACAAAGAAAACTTCAACCTGATCTTGGTAACGTGGCATAGAAGATACCATGTTCGTTGTGGGCCGTGCGTCTTTGGGGTTGAAAAATCCGTATCCGACAATAACAGTTTATACTAAGTGTAGTCGGATATACCATGTTCTTTGTGGAACGAGTTTCCTTAGGATTGAAAACTACGTATCCGACAATAACCGTATATAAAAAATAAACTCGGAGATACCATGTTGTTTGTGGGCCGTGTATCCTTGGGTTTGAGAACTCCCTATCCGACAATAACACATTCTATAAAGTGTACTCGTTTTATGTGGGTCGTTAACTTGAATTTAATCCAACAAAAAAACAAATAAATTAAACAATAAATATCAAGTCAAGAAAATGAACAATTTAATGAATTGATAAACAGAGAGAACGGTTCCCTGAAATTGTGTGTTCTGGAAATAAACAATAGGCAGTATAGAGGCGGAGAAACCATATTTTGTTTCGGCTGAATGGAATATTTGCTTATTGCCATTATAAGAAAGGAAGTATTTACATTGTACTAGTTTTAATATATTTATTTATGCACTTTCAATAACTGAAAATACTATAATAAGTGTAATTACATTTCATCATCATCACATGTAGTTGTTTCATAATCCTCTGGTATCCCTTTGCAAAGATCATTAAACACCAAACTCAACTTCAGTCTGAAGACATTCTCTCTTCCCTTATACTCACTAAGATCACTGCTGCATAGGCAGTGATAAGGACAGGGACGAGACAAGGAATCTACATCAATATTAACTATAAAAAAAAATTCCAACAAAATCTAAAATTCAACTTTACTTGTATACTTTAAACTTTTAACATTTCTTTTATGTCGTTGCAAACAGGTGGTATCGTTTCTTTTGGACACTAGTTTATAAACTGTAAAAAGACTAAATCGTTTCAAGTTTATTTATATATTATTAATTCTTTAAGACATAATTTATTGTTATATTATAGTTGCTAGTATTGTATTTTTTTAAGCTACTTACTGTTAAAATACGGTGATGCCGAGACAAATTATTGTAACATAATAAATGATGCGATTGACGGGCTGCGAAATCGATAAACAAGACGCTGCCCTCAAAAACCAAACTTTTAAGAACAAATGAACTTTTCTTCTAGGGGTGGTGCATTTGTAACAACCAAGTCCCAACGTGGAACATCAGCATCAATATGATGTCGGCGGTTTGAATAGAATTAACTGACTAGGAAGAAATCGGATTTTAAGATTTTTTTTCGTCCACTAGTTGAGACAAGAGTGTCAATACAACACGCGAAAACGTGGAACATCAGCATCAATAGATGTTTAACGCGATTTTGTGGATATATGGCTCTCAAGTAACTGTCTCTCCGAAATGGTAGATGTAGCTCTATTATTTGTTACATCTTGTCAAATAGTGTCGGTCCTACAAGAAAACTGAGACTGCCAGACAAAAACATAGAAAATGGAACCAATGGACGCAACGTGTATTCAAGAAAAGACACGATATGAAGTCAATATATTAGGGCTGCGTGTGGTATGTTACACTCAACAATTCGGTTAGGTTATTAATGTTTCGTCATGGCACGTATGCTGGCAAAAGGGAATATATGGCACAAGTCGTTAAAAGCGACATTTAGCCATTGAAAAAACATGGCAAATATTCAACAATTCCATATAAATCATAAATATCAGTTTGATAGAAAGCGGTTCTTTCTAGAAAATGTGCATATTTATTTTCTGTTTTTTTTTCGTTGAGCTTTCCGCCATATGTAGCATGGACTTACACAGATACACAGCACAGTTGATATACGCGTTTGATGTCCTATGCGTTGCGTAATAGAAAAGGGAAAGCGTCCGGTAAATGATCTCTTTACGATCCAATCGATTTTGGTTTGTTTGTGAATTGTGTCCAAATTGTCTTAAGGCAAATGTGTCAATAGTTAGGTTGAATGTCAAGCAGGGTTGGCTAATAACAGCCTAAATAATCTTACAGTTTGTTTGTTTGGGGTTTTAACGTCGTACTCAAGGGTATTTCACTTATATGACGACGGTTTGTCCACTTAACAATGTTCCTGGCCTAATTACGGTGGAAAACCGGGAAGAAACCTCGTAAAAACCACCCCCGCGAT
>JAVFBX010200384.1:0-12665 GCA_034783855.1 Mopalia kennerleyi | reverse complement strand
AGACTAAAATGCATCACAGGACTGGAAATTCCCCCAGCCCCCTTTTCGTGGACTATCTACTTGGAGTGTATATATATAGATGTACCGTCAATAAACAGCCTGAAACTGCATTGACGATACCTGGATCTAATCTGCCATGACTGGTAGCGACATCACAGGCTCATATCTTTGGATGCCTAGTGGAATGGTAACAGACAATGATCGGTTAAAATCTGATGGTATTTGCCACCTTTACTTTTAGATAGAAATGAGCTACATATCAAAGGTGGATAAGCACCTAGAAACTGTGACAACAGCTCTATATGCAGTTTAAAATCTGTGAATCAGTGAAAACCTGGAATTTCTACTTTATTCCATCCAGTTAAGTAATGGTTACGTACTCAAATCGAAAAGAATGTACAAAGTGACTAGCTAAAGATTTCATTTTTTTGCCACCTCAACACCTTTTTTTAAAACAGCGTGGGGATGACATTTTGTTTAGCCTACCTTTCACACTGTCACTTTGCTACTAGGTTGTACTAGCATATTATGAAATGTCACCGGACAGTGACAGTACATGTAGCTGACTGTCTTAGCTCAGTACGTATACACAAATGGCACATAAAGCTATGTTGGAGTTTTTTTTAGCTAAAATTTAACATTTTATTGAATCAATAATAAGCTAAGCGACATGACTTCTGTTAATCTCTGCAGTTATAATTTACTGGACTCCAACTGTACAGTTTACGGTAATCTACTGGATATCACTACAAAACGCGGTCGTGGCGTAGTGGTTAGCGAGTGCATTTCTAACGCCTACTTCGATGTATCGTTCACGGGATCGAGTCCGTCTGTCAACCCTCAGGTATATGAGTAAATCACAAGATGTGGCTCCGGCAATTGCGGGGGTGGTTTTTTTTTTAACGAAGTTTCCTCCAAGTTTTCCACCATACTAGGGCAAGGAACAGTGTGAAGTGGACAGCCCGTCATCATATAAGTGAAATACCCTTGAGTACGACATTAAACCCCAATCAAACAAACAAAACAAACTCAACAAGTGGTCTATACACAAAGAAGCACTGCCATGAAGTAAAAGTTTGATAGCAATAGATTTAACCAAAGCCACATAATTGTATTAAGCGTGAGTCATACAAATACATTGGCCTGATGTTGAACTTTGATGAATCAATTACCCATCAATCAACTAAAATTGTGTCCATAAAACTACCTCTTTGGAATCTATTTACAGGACACAAAATTGTATCTAGGAAGTAGGAAGCAAATGACACATTTTTCAGTTCAAACCACCAGGATTTGTCAGAAAAGATAAATTTGTATGATTGGATGTAATAATATTTTAACATCCATCAAAAATGATGAATTATTCATAAATGACTATAAAATATGAACAATTATTCATTAATAAAATTGAATGAGACTAAGAGTACTGTAATCAATCGACATGTAGGCTTCTGTTTCTTTTTAGTTCAATTTAGTACATCGTTTTGCATCCATATATTGTAATTAGTGATACCATTTTCTGTGAATGCCAATTTGTAGAGAAGAGAATATGCTTAAGTACTACATTGCATGGGTTCATAGAAGTCCAAATATTGAGTTTTTGACTGCAAAAATTCTGGTTTTTTTAGTGACGTAATGTAATTTTTTAATGACTAACTATTTATTTTTATCATACTTAAACATGAGAAATGGAGTCAAAATTAAGTTTTTTACATGAAGCACCTTTCGGATTGGCCCCTTGAGGCTTAAAATTTTGTAACCTTATTGCTATCAATACTACAACAATGTTCAGTAAACAACATTGTTAAGGAGCCAAATGTTAAATAACTATTTCTACTAGCTCCTTCATTTCACAAGAACATTTCAACCCTTGATGTACACTACAAATTGTACTCAGTTGTCATGACAATGTAACCACAGAACTGAGCATCTGTTGATGGAATTTCAGAAGACCAACTACCACATGTACAAAGTTGTTTTTGTTTCTCAGACAGATTCATGCCTACAAATGTGATAGTGAGTTGGAAGATGTATTTTGTAAAAGCAAATTTATGTTAAACTGGCAGCAAGGGCTTAGGCAGACACCTGTCCACCCATCCAACTGGACACCCTGTGAAGAATTGCCTCATTTGGACAGTGGACACCCTGTTTTAACAAACTTTAACATACAGGGGATAGGACAATTGTCAAAATTGGACACCGATGTATTTGAAAAGTGAAGCAAAATTACCATTTTGGACACCCTAGTTTTGATTTCTGGCTAAACCCCTGACTGGCAGACATATTTCTGTTTGCGAAAATACGAAAATAATTTAATTCAGTCATACAGTAAGCTTAGTCATTATGTTGTCACTTGGAATTCAGTTTAAAAAATTATGAAACATGCAAAATAGTAATTATAATTCTTCAAGAATAGTCTGCGAACTACATGTGATAGGAATTATACTACATGATGGAATTGTCTTTTGATTAAACTGAGTGCAGCTTTATACTTAAAACTATATGTTCTGAAAATAAATTATAAAAATGAAAAATAAAGTTCTCCCAAACTCCTAAGTTACTCTAAACGAACACTCTATTTACTGGAGACAGAGCAATATTTATATATTATGACAACCGCTGAAGAGTTTAACATAGTAAAGTATAGTAACATTTCTAAAGAAAGAATGATTGATTGATTGCTAGGAGTTAAACGTCCTGCGACTCATGCCCAAGAGTATTTGTCATATGTGGTGTATCCAACAGTAATTGCCACACTTAACAGCCATAAAATGTTAAATATTTAGCCCTTCTGGAAACTAGATGTTCCTCAAGTGGGCGGTAAAGATTGAAGTATATTTAGACTGGAAACATGCTTTTTTTTTTGCCAGAACAGAGAATCTGAAAGATAATGAATTCACTTTGATGTTTCGGCTATTGTAAATATGAATTGTTTATCTTGTGTTGAAGGTTTGATCAATCGGCCAAAATGTTGACTGCTTGACTCAAAATTAATTCGTTAATATCTAGTGATGATGCTTTGATCGATAAACTGAAAATAAATTCATTAATTTTCTTTAGGAGTTGTTACTATACATTTGTATCTTAGTGATATTAAGCTTCATGAAGTACATCAGGAAATAAGCTGATTTTAAATCAGGGGCTTAGCCAAAAATCAGATGTATGGTGTCCAAAACAGTCATTTTCTGGGTGTTCTTTTTTAAAGTTTCCCTACATGTATTTCTTGTATGTTAAAGTTTCTTAAAACAGGGTGTCCAAATGAGGCCTTAGCCCTTGTTTTAATAAACTCAAATCACTTCCTCAGCACATCTTTCTTTAAAAGTGCCCATTTCACTTGGTATCAGTGCAAATTGGGAATTCGATTCTCAACTAATTTGATCCATATAATTGCACATAAATTAATATTAATAAGAATTTGGAGACTTTCATTTCATTTATTTGTTTTTGGTTAAGTTTTTGTTTTTTTGGCCATTTATTCCCCAATGGAAACCACGATTATTAAACTTGTCAGAGCATGTCTGCATAAATCTCCGATCTGTGTGCAGTAAATTACTGGTTTGCTTATCAGGTACCACTGTTAAAACATGTGGGTGTTTAGTAAAGTGTCAGTCTGAGTGGAAAGTCATCTCACAGTGAAGAATGACTACTTTCATAACTGGTGTTTATAGGCTGTACCACAACACATGCAAGTTCATTGGGGCTGTGTCAGATACTTTCCCCTGCCTCATTTGTTTGGGTGAGTCAGACTTGGCCCTGGCATACATATATCCTCTTAGCCAGGGAGAGAATTGACTCAGACCCTGTCAGCAAGATGCTTCATCTAATTTCCCCCTTGTAACTCATACTAATGCAAATTCTCAGATGGCCCATAACATAAACTGTCATTATTGAGTAATTGCCCCCTCCACCTACACGTACCATACTAGGGGTGTTGTGTTTTACTTTAGTTATTTTGGTCTTAACGACTGCAATATACAGCAGCCTTATGGTTATTTAAAGCCAGTTGGAGTGTAACAATTCTGTTTTTTCTTAGCTCTTAATAAAAATTAAGGTTCTTGCTTTATTGAAACACTTTCATGGATGTGCTAGAGTAGTGTCAATTATTGTTGGAATACACTGTCACCAACACCATATGGGTAAAATACCTTTAAATATGACGTAAAACACCAGTCAGTGAATCAATCGATTTTTACTTTAATCTACTCCTCCTGCATCATATTTATTCATATGTATTTGGGCTGTAAAACATTGTGCATGTAGTTTAAGATATATTCTTATATATACTTAGTATTGACTTTTTAAAAAAAGCCTTTTTCAATAAATTGATTTAGGTGGATTCAGGGTTTATAAAAAAGGTACAGTTTAATTCTAGCTGTAATGGATGATATATTACAGGTGTCTCGTCACAACTAACATTTCAACTACGGCGGGCTCTGGTGCAGTTTGTTTGAAGAGTAGCAATCCGGGGCTTAGCCAGAAATCCAAAGTATGGTGTCCAAAATAGTCATTTTGCTTCACTTTTCAAATAACTGTTTGTCCAATTTTCCTATCTCCAGCATGTTAAGTTTCTTAAAACAGGGTGTCCAAATGAGGCAATAGTTCACTTCAGGGTGTCCATTTGGACGGGTGTCTGCCTAAGCCCTTGGTAGCAGTGCTGTCTTAACTTAGCACAGGAGGAAAAATAAAGTTCCAACAGTACCAAAATATGTTATGGTTGTGCCTGTGTCAATTATTGTTGGAATACACCGCCGTCATAAAAGTGAGATACCCTTGAGCATGGTGTTAAACACCAACCAATCAATCTATCAATCAACTGCCAGAGGAATTAAATTGTATCAAATCAAAGGCCATCTTTATTTTTTTGTCTGCAATCATGTGCATTTATCTACCCTTCCAGTGTTGAAAAGACACAAAGTTGTAATGTTACTGGTGAATTACAATCTAGGATATTAGAAATAAACATCAATCAATGATTACAAGTAATACAATGCATATTATTTAATATTGCTTACAAATTTGTGATTTGTTACATAGATGGTCATGCTTTTAGGTTCCTCTCTGCACCTTGAATATAAATTGTTACCTTTTCTGTTCTTATTTCAGTATTGGGAGCTGATTTGAGTAGATGTCCCCATATTGTTCGCCAGGAGAGTAACTATGTGGAAACTTTTGGAGAGAAATGTTATATGTTTATAAACAATGAAAAATATTGGACAGAGGCTAGAAAGTATTGCTGGGATTTGGGCGGGGATATGTTGGAGGTGGATGATGAAGGAACAATGATTTTTATAAGAAGTGTGCTAGGTGGTCGTGATTTAGGGTGGAATAGAAATGGAGTCTGGCTCGGAGGGCATGACCGGAGGAGAGAAGGACACTGGACCTGGGCTTCAGGTTGGTTGAAATTTAAGATTTTAAAGAAATAAAAGGCTTAACCAGAAATTTTTTTTCTAAAATTTGCCCACTTCTAATAAACTAAATATTAATCTACATACATGGTCTACATTAACAGTTGCTTTTTGTAGAATATTTGGACTATACAAATATTGAAAGTTTTAATTCCAACCTGGCTGTAAAAGTATTTTTAGGTTAGAAACAGCTCTCTTTTAGTTTTGACAGCTTTTTTCACTAGGGACAGCAAGAAAATTTACACGGTCTTTTTACCCAACCCTCAGGTGGTGCTGCTGCTGTCAGAGTCCGTTTGAAATTAATGTTTTCTGTAACTGTAGCGTCCTTCATGTATATAATAATTATATGCTTTTGAATACAAATAAAGCCTTTTATGGAGTCAGTTGTGCAGGTGGCTGGCACTTGCTGGTGGTGCTGGGTTTGTTTCCAGTATTATGTCTCTCTGAACATTTTCCCAGCTGCTTTCTTTAGAACATTGCCTAAAATGCCAGGAAAAGCTTTAAATGAATATATGGCCATCCATGATAGCCAGCTTTGACAGCACTTTGATACTCTCTACTATGAGTGAATGTTGACCTGGTGCTCTCAGAGCCAAGGGACAACAAAAAGCTGCCTTGCTTAAGTTATCATGTCCTTGTATTATGTCTTGTGAAATGTGAATGTATGTCTTGTCTTGGCATTACACTGTATGAGGAAAGCAACCTTATGTATGGCATTAAACCCCAATCAGACAAACATACTGTAAGGCATGGAAACATCAATTTAGGCCGATTTTGTTTTTCAATTTTGTTTTTACCAACTTTGTTTCATGTGCTTGTCAAGTATCTTATCAGTGTCGACAATGCTTTTCTTCACGGTATACCCAATGGGCTGCTTCAAGTTATAAAAATAACGTTAAGTATGCTACAAAGCCTGATCCTACAGTTTAACAGATATATGATATTATGATGTTGTTTTTAGTATTGTTTTATATTAAAATGTGCTCTGTTGTATTTCCAGGTCGCCCCATGAAGTACAGTTACTGGTCTTCGGGTCAGCCGAGCAGTATATTAGGAACAGGACTGTCCTTTGAAGACTGTGCCTGTATGGTTAGGAGAGATAGCTGGAGATGGCACGATTATCCTTGTGAAAGCTTCCAATGGAAATACAACTTTATTTGCCAGTTCCGTGAGTATCTATTTCTATGTTTAACCTATGTCTCCACCTTTGTATGCTACCTGGGTGGCGGTTATTTGTTAGTCCACGGCACACTACTTACAAACTAATCACTATATACCATGACTATTAATCTTGTTGCTTATTAGCTAGGTGGTTGAAAGTTGCTCTACTCTTTTGAGGACAAATGTAACATGGTTGTTTTATGTATATATAATACATGTAGATTATCATACAAGTCCTGTACAGATCTACATTGACAACAATAATATCGGATGTTCCTCATCATTTGGCAATGGGCTTTAAGAGCAAAGCGGCGACAGGAAGCAGCTAGCTGATATGTTTTCACTTCTGTGATGTACTTGTTTTGCTTCTGTTGATTGTCCTGTTTTGTCTTCGTCTTCGTACCATCACTTCAGGGCGCAGCTGAAAATGTGTCCTTCAGTCAATAAATCAATCGATCAAATAAACTAGCTAAAACTTTTCTTATATTTCACCCCATGAATTTTAATTATGTTAAACAGAAATTATCAAATCAAGTTTAGGAGAGGATGTATCATTATTACAAATATTCATTGGCTTAACGACTCAATCTCACTTTTGCGTTCTTCGTGGCTATGTACAAAAGATGATTATAATAGCAACATGAAGATTTGAAAGATAACATAATGTTCATTGTTTTGATTCTCTTTATTTAATTATTGCATAAATGAGTAAGACCTCAAATATTACTTAAAAATGAACCTTAGTTTTACTTTGTACCTCTTATTTCTCTTCGATGGTTGAAGATTTTCTTTTCAAATTTCCACCTCTTTGTATTTTTTGGAAGATTTTTTAACAATTTATAAAAATACATTTAACAAATAATATTCTGTTATTATAAAAATAATTGCTTAATATCTATAAAGTAAAAATTATTGTATAAAATGACCTAAAGGGCTTCAAGATTATGTGTTACAAATTCCAAAGCCTTGGGAGACTTGAGAAATTAGTGATTTTAATCTTGAAAGTGACAAAAATTGAAAGCAAAGAAAACAGCCAAAATATGTGTAAATTAATTAACAACAGACAAATTATGATTATTTCTGATCAATTTAATAAATAACACATATATTTTTAACCGAACAAAACGAAGTCATTGTCTTTAAATGATAGCTTTTAACCATACAGTCTTATTGACTTAAACATTCTTGATTTCCTTCACACATTTGTTAATGGCCTGTGGCCATGGTTAAATTGGTAAGTTGTTAGTTTGTCAGCCTACTTATTCTCCTTAGATGTACAGCTCTCAGCTTCGAGGACATCTGTAGCCCTCAAGTATATTAGTGAACAGAGAGGTTTTCTGAACCATTTAGGTTACGGAAAACATATGGCGCCCAAAATATTTCAAGCCGAAATTAAAATGTCAATATATTACTATTTTAATATATCTGTGTCAGAAGAGTATACAGAACTCTGATTATGGTCCGATACAGAACCCGATAATAATGCTTCCTGTGATAGGAACTGCGTTAATTTTTCTAGAAGCTTCCGCAAAGTAAGGGTGTAATGAACAATTTCATCATAAAAGTGAAATGTGCTTGAGTTTGACCCAATAAAACAAACACACCTATGTCAATGGATAGTCAGTCTATGGGCTCTATGGTAGGCCCATTGAACAGAGTAGGTACAAGAGAATAAGATTGCTTTCTCTATGTGCACTGCCACAGCTCATATACCATGTCTACAAGAACTTAGGCTGTGTATCCTGCGGACATTATGGCGTGTTTTGATTGGAAATACGCCACAAGACTTATTTACTTTCAAGCTTACTCTGACGTATGAAAACAAACAGATTCTCCAAGGCAATGGCTTTGGTGGTTTATAATTTTTATACTGTATTGATGTCTTAATCCACGAATATGCTGTCACAGATACTCTTGCTCCTTTATAATACAAAGTTTAGGATAGAGTCATTTATTAAAGTGATGCTTTATTGGAAGGCTTTCTTGATCCTGTCACTATGATAAAAATGGTCTAATTTTACTACTCTACAGCATTTCCCTTGGATAGCCCATGCTACCTCCTTACCCCACCTCCACTCCCTTGGCCTTGATGTTTCTCACCCCAAACATATATATTTAAGTAACCTGCCCCCTCACCTCATGCCAATACAATGGTATTTTAAAACATGACTTGCTTCTAGATCAATTATAGCATAAGCATGTCTTTAATTATGTAAGTTTGGTAGAACAGCATTGTATTATTTTGTGACTAGTTGGTCTTAAATCAAAATGGTAATAATAATGTATTTTTTAGTTAAAATGTATAGATATATCAGAATCAGCCTTTGTATACAATTAATATAGCTAGGGACATGTGTCATTACATAATAACATGTTTTAATGCTTTAATATGAATTTATGTGCAAAATTGTTTATATCCTAGATTTATTAGTAAATTCAGACCACAACAAGCTGATTTCTTGTCAACAGGTGTCGCGTTGGGCTCTGTGTATTAACCAGTCACATTCACGATCTTCTTGGGTGAAGATTAAAAATACCCAATATATGCCAATCCCTGTGTTATACTGACATCCTGTACAACCTGCCCTAAGCTTTCATTTGTCTGCTGCTTGCTTTTTCTATGTCATTTACATGTAGAAAGTCTATCCTGAATAGCTCCGAACTGCCTACACATTTCAGTTCAGTCATATATAGCTTGCAACAATTCTACTTTAGTACATAGGTTTCTAGTGTCAACAAAGATCTTACCACATATATGTTTACAGTGAAACTGCCAGAAAGATTTAAAGTGACACGGTCGCCCAACTTTAAGTTTTTATTAACAAAATGGGATTCCTGATTTGTTTTCTATGAAGACATCCATCCATTACATAACTTAACATCTGATTTAGAACAGCAAAGATTAAAATCAATCCATTATGGGCTGCCTGGCAGATTGTTCCAAGTTATCAGAAAGACTGGGGTGTAAGGGTTTGATCCAATTATAGTACACTACAATCAAAATAATAACTGTTTGAAAGAAACTTGATGTTACAGTTGGTCAGGGAAGGAATTATGTTCTTGTGAATATGTATCCATATCACCAGAAATCTAATTCCTATTCAACGACCGATTATGCCATATAAACATCCGGTTATGTGGTATTTGTCCAGCTTTAAACTCCTGTGCATTCCTCTGTTACACAATTGGAAAATTTCAGACATGGCTGGTGAATTCTGGGTAATGAAGCATAAGCTACAGCCTACATGTAACCTAAGTTATCTGACCTGTGTAAAAAACATGAGTTTAAAGATAACCACAGCTGACCAATTCCACAAATTACAGGATATATTCAACATTTTTCGGTTTTATAGCATCAATATTGAAGTTGGTCTTATAAAAAATAAAAATTAAATTTTTTTTTTTTTTTTTTAAATTTCTCACTAGACGTAGGATTTCATGCGACGCATGGTTGCATGATTTTCCAGGCGTGCGAGTGATCTGTGTTAGAGCGTACGACAGCACACCTCAAATCAGAAGGCCTGAATTACTTGCAAATGCTTCATGCATACACAAAATGGAAATAATAACTGTTACTGGAAACTTTATACATGCAACAGGCTGTGTTGGGACTTAAAAGACCGTGTCATTTTAAATAGAAAGAAAAAAGATATTGTAAGTGAAAATGTAGTGAAGTAATTTATTCTAAGCATTCAAAAACATAAACTGGATTGTAATGTTTTTTTTAAGGAGAGTTTTCTACAATTTTACTCCCTACATTATCGCTCATTTATCTGGCCAAAGAGTTTCACTGTATAACAATTAGTATGCTCTTTTTATGCCTGTTAATTTTAGATTCAGTTTTAATATTACAAGTATTTTTGCTTTAATCAGAAGAAAGGTTTTTGACTTACATGTATGTGGCTGATTGTCCATAGTCTAAATTTTGTATCTATAAAGTTGGATACTCTACATCAGTAAAAAACAAAATTATCTAACTTCCGAAACATACATTTCAATCTATGGAGTGCCAAAATACTGAAAAGAAATGTACGCAGTGTTATGGTTCAAGGCATGGTCCAAATCTATTATTGTGTAGAAAAATGCAGTCAGGTTTACAGAAAAAAAATCATTCCACAAGCTTGTCTTGTCTTGCCAAATTTTGTCAATTAAGTGTGTGTATATGTATGAGAGGTAGAGAATGTGTGTGTGAACAACTGTACATGTATGATTCCTACATGCACATGTATGATGTACAGGAATGAGACCGCCAACAACAACAACTTCTACCACTACCACCACCACCACCACCACTGCTACTCCAACCACCACAGCTGCCAAGACGGAGATGAATACAAAGATAAACCATTCCTACGATGTTACTGGGGCGGATCATACCCTTAATGTGGTTATCGCAAAGTTGTCTCTTCATGAAGGAAGTGTGCAGGGCGGAGACCCGTCACCTAGAGGTTTGTTTTAACATGTGCTTCCCTGTCTTGTCTGTCTCATGGATGCAGGAGTGTGCAGAGAGAGAACTAAACATTTATACTAGTTTGGAGATTGCAAGTGATCACAAGAAAATGGCAATTTTTTGTTTAGTTTGTTACTAACTGATTAAGATGAAACGGTTTTATTTGCAAGTCTTTTATTTTGTTGAATCATCCCAGGTTGAATTGAGAATTTCATTTGGATTGAGATTTTCCAACTTTGGCTACATTATTTGTTAGGACTAATTATTCAGCCCACATGTAGTCCCCAATAACATAAGTTTCCTTTCATGTGAAGTTCACATTGTGACTCCAGCAATAGCAGGGTTCGGTTTTACAAGGTTTCATCCCAGTTTTCCACCATAATTTGGCAAGGAACAGTGTGAAGTGGATAATCCGTCGTCATATAAGTGAAATACCCTTGAGTACAACGTTAAACCCCAATCAATCAAACAAACAAAATATGTGAAGTTCCCTCTCATTCTTTAAAGAACAAACAAACAAATAGAATGCCCATAAATTTGTTCAGGAACAAAAAGCTTTTTGGGGGAGGGTTGAGTGATCTTATGAAAATAAAGCTGCAAATGAAAAGTGAGGCTGTGTTATGTGACCTGAAATGTCAGTTAAGGCTAGCATGGTTGAAATGTAATCAGTTATATAACTACTGTATGTTATATTCTGTTAGTGTATTTTGTAATTGCTAATTGTACTTCTGTTTAGCATGGTCTTTTTTTTTTGTTGGTTTTTCTAGCATGGTCAGTCTATTTTTTTCTGCATTTTATTTAGCGATATGTGTATAAACTTTTTCATCAGTGAATGACTAAAAATCATGCAAAGAATGAATTGGTTGTTGTTTTCTGGATATCTTGTATGAAACAGAAAAAAAATTAATCTAGGAATGCTGTGCACGTATTGTAATTATTATGGCAAGATTTGGTTACGTTATGTGTGATTATTTATATCTCATAGAGAAAATATACTATTGCAATCTACATTCTTATATTGAGCTTTGCCATGCTTTCTGCACGGAACTTTGGAGGATAATTTACCAATTTTCCAACAGTGAAAACAGCTTATGTGTTTTGGTTGTTTTAGTGGGGCAAATATAAGTTGCCCCACAAGTAAGTTGCCGACATATTAGTGTACAGGATTTTAACATGTTTCTTTGCAGTTTTGAGAAGGTTGTGCAGTAGTTTGTTGATTATACATGTACTGCTAAACTCCCTTTATTGTGAGGCTCTTTTTTCCAGGTCACCCCTCATGTCTGTCTATGAAAGTAGGGATGACTAGTGCCTCTCCTTTGACTATAAGCATAGTTTTGTGGTAGTCTGTAACACTATTGCAATTCTTAGGACACTATTATGATATTATTATGAGTGTCTTCTTGTTTGGATTTGGTTTGAAGTAAGCACAGAATTTATGACAAAATGTGGATAACAACAGTTTCCACATTGTGTTTGATATTAGCACAATTACAGAAAAGAAAGAGATGGAGATCATTGGTTTTCACTGATAAGTTTAGCAAAGTGCCACAGTAGTGTAACTCATAAGAACAAAAGACTCATGTTGATCTCCTAGTTTGAAGCTGAATTTTACCATCCTTAGGGAGCGTTTCCGTGAATCGTTCGCTGAA
>JAVFBX010200362.1:0-12668 GCA_034783855.1 Mopalia kennerleyi | reverse complement strand
TGTTTTTTACGTGGAATTGAAACAAGTGAACATTCCGGAGTTGTGTGTGAGTCCGACCCGCTCGTTGGAGCTTAGTCGGCCTTTATCAAGGAGTCGCGCTTCTGTCGCAGGAATGAATAGAACCCGTTTCTAACAGCGATCTTAGCTTACGTTAAACTTAAATACCATGACGCACTTTGTTGAACACATAGTGTTGCCATGGCAACTTTGTCAAACGTAAGCCAAGCTCGCTTTGTGAAACGAGACCATTGTTTTTACGAGGTTTCCTCTCGCATTAAGGCAAGTGAGGTATAGGTGGACAGTATGCATCGCCATATAAGTGAAGAAACCTTGATTACGACGTTACACACCAATCAAACAATGCAAACTTGTGAAAATACACTCATCCATGCCATCGATTTTTATTTGCATTCTTTTTTAGTTTTGTCCAAATATATTGTATAGTTAGCTCTTTTATCTTTTCATTGCTGCACCGAACCTTTGTCTGATCAGTACAAAGGTGTTATTACGAAGCGGACATAGAAAGCCGTTTTCTCTGCATTTCTATTTCCTATGCTATTTACCCACCAACATCGGTTTTCCTCCTTCTCGGTTTACCTTTATTTCTCATTTGCTCCGAAAGTAAGGGTCGCCAGGTCACATAGACGCTGGCACTACTGACCGCTTCATGTTGCAGGAATAAACATATAATTCACGCGTCCGTGCTTCCTGTGACATTCACGTCGTTTACAATCAATGAAACGCGAATAACATAAATGTACCAGTGCGACACAGGATCAATACATTTATCCGTTCGAAGTGGATAACAGCGAGGCGATTATACGCTCGGATAGTGCGTGTTAGAAAGTAACCGAAAATGTAGGTTCTGTGAACAGGGGATTCACTGCGCATGCGTGGTATAGTTTACAGCCTGTGGATGATTGAAAACCCGAATCGCGTAGTGTAACAAACTATGGATTATTCAAAAATTATTATGTGTATATAATTATATTGAACAAACTTATAACCATAAAACTCGCACAAATCAGTCCACAGGAGCAGCATGACGTCAAGTAGCTATGCTACATAAACCTTCCTAATCACCAGAAATGGCCGAACGGAACTATATCTTCAAATATATAAAAAATTGCATGGCCTTACCCCGTCATAAACCATCTCCTTTTCTTCCTGAGACACTTTTGGGTTAGACCGACCCATAAAACGACCACTCGTCGTCCATATTCATGTCAAAATCAATCATTTCTCTGCAGTACCACACTCGCTTAAACATGTCTTCCGCCGTAATTAGGTCATGCGCATTCAACATAATTTAGTATTCAGAGGCAGAACTTACTTCTGTAGTTTCCATAGGGCTATACTTCGTATCTCTCGAGATATACTGTATAGTTTATTGGATACGAATTCGCATCTAGACGTGAAGTAACAATGGATTGACCATGCAACAACAAATCGACTCCTGTGATCTACAGTTTTCGTCTATTCTAAAACGGTATTTTGTCTCGTTGTTGTAATATCGTTTACCGATATTCCCGAGAAGTTACGAGTTTACTTTTACCATCCCGAGCACATGGTCGAAAGACTTCCGTAGCTTTAAGCTATATTATTTCCGTAAAATATTCTCCACCACTTCTCATTCGGGTTTTTAAAAAAATGTTTTGTATAACCACTTACCTAGTTGAACTCTTTACTATATAAACTTTATTCAACGTTTCGCTGTAGCGACCATCCAGTTGTAGGAATGCTAAATTACGTCTTCGTCCAATTTGTTTATATAAATAACCGGATAGAAAAAGTTAATTATTTTAATTCAGGTTTTGAAAGATAAAAAGTCAAAGAGCACCGAGGCACAATTAAACATTATAAAAACGTTGCTTTAAAAAAATGTGAGATTTAAAAGCAGCCGAGCAAAATTTAACAGTATGGTATACTCAGGCTTAATGCCTGCGATACAACGTTGACAATTCGGGACATTCAAGAGTTAACCGATTTTATGCTCGGCTTATGGCGGTATTGTCCTTGCATGTGATATGATCCGATATATAGTAGGATATGATCTGCGATCTGATATAGCATTATAGTATGGGATGGGATGGGATGGGATTTCACGTGATGTGACAGGCTGTCATATGATATAGTGACCTGCCAGTGTGTGATATGATGGTACGTTATGATATAAAGATATGATATGCTATAACTAGAAGTGTTTTAAAGGTGATATGGTTGACCTTTGTTATGATTTGATATCGTATATGAATATGAAGCTGTGTTATGTGTTTTGACATGTGATATGATATGATAAGATGCAGTGGACAAACTAGCTTGGCTTGGTCGTGTTGCTATTGTATTCAATCTGTCGTATTTCCACTTGGAATTCTCTGTTTTCCTACTCTAAAGCTTCATGTGTTTTGTTGTTCTGTCAAACCGTACAGACGCCTAGTCCTTATGTGGAGATTAAATTCTGATCGAAACTAGACTGAAATAGGGACTCCGGGTATGCGGCGTGAACGAGTTCTCTCCTATAGTATTGACTAGCTAACTGAAGGGAAACTACAAACCTTACAACATTTCCTGAAAGGTGCTTGTGGCCAATCGATGCCGATTCACGCTTCCTTTGAGAAAACAGTGCGGAATCGCTACTGTGGAAGAAGACGTTAAGTGACCCAGAAATAATCCGCAAACGTAAACTATGTGTTTAGATAAAATAATAAAACCAGAAAAAGGTTGGCGTTTTGTTTGTTTGTTTGATTGATTGATTGGGGGATTAACGCCGTTTTTAAGGTTATTTCACTAACATGACGGCCTGCCAGCCCAACGCACGAAGGAAACCACCCTCAACAACACTGGCAACAAACACGGACTGTGTCCTATAGCTCCGAGAGCACCAGGGCAACATGAAGCTCCCTCCCAACCCTCTGCCGGTTGGCATAGCTCGATCCATAATATAGAGCTGGAGAATGTCTCTAAACATTACACGTCCACGACCGAAAACGGCGTAAAAAATATATCTGCTTGCCTTCCTGGAATCGGATGCACCCATTCCCCTCTACTTTATAATATCTAAGAGATTTGAAAGCGGCAAATTCAGGGAAGGCCTATTATTTAAACTGTCTCCTTATTGACAAAACGTAGAACTCCAAGCATTATGTGAAGCTGTACACATCTCAGAAAGCAATTATTGGATTCTTAAAGTTTTGTGAACAAATAAACATGGAAACCATACAACAAATTTCGGTGCATTGTTTCTAAATAATTGGATTGGGGTCAATAATTCGAGTTGGTTTAACAAACTTGAATACTTGCAGGATGATTTGTTTACAGCCCGGTCGAAAATAGGATTGAAAAGGCTTCGTAAAATATTAAGCGCCAGAGACAAACTTTTGTTGTGTTGCGACGTGCGCTCGCTTAATGTATTCTATGCTGGCCTTTCCAGAAATAGGCTGTACAAAGAAATGTAGTGCGGTCACATTTTGAACTATTTATGCGTGCATTATACATGCGTGGTAGCTGTGATTTTATCGGAACAGAACTATAAATACAAACGCGTTGTTTAACTACGAGTTATTTGTAATAAAAGCAGAAAGCGGTTCATAGAGAAATATTATATAGCAATATTTTCTGTTGATGTAGTATAAGTATGCGTAGAGAAACAAATTGTTTTACTCTGTGTATTTTTCAATTGTATTGATATATGTATACCCTCTCCATCATCATTGTTTAATGGTACATGCATGCTTTGTATTGCCTGTGGGCCAGATGGCCAAAATGCAAGAAAATATAAATATATAACATTTTTCACAAAAAGTGGGCTCGTGAGAATTGATTTATAATGAAACACAGAAAGAACTGAGGCAATTGGACATTAAAAAGGATACGATTACGAATGAGCACAATTGCCCTATATCTCGCCGTATTACTCAGTCAATTGATAGTTTCTCCTTCTTTCAATTATAAAACAGTAGTGCCTTGACACTGTTTCACATCAGCTGTATTACTACTCAAAGGACACGCACTGTCTACGCGGTTACATGAATGCCCAGATCATATCTTAAAGAGTCAAAATGTAGAATAATAAGACAATAACTGAAACGGTGATCTATTTTGAAATACAAATTGACCAAGTACACTGAAATCAAATATAGAAAAATAAATGGCGCGCATATTCGTCGGTTTCTTCGGAATAATTTTCGACAGTTCGCAGTCTTAAGGTCACGTGACGTGTCTCATCCAATCACATAGTTGCGAAGTACACGAGCTCTATTCTTATGCCTTCTTTTCTCAACTCTTTCAAAAGTAAGTGCAAAAAGAAACTTCCTTGAAATCTGTATCCTTGGTGATAAAATTGTTTGAAGCAAATAACACATTAGTTATCCCCTTGTTGGAGCTTTCAGTTCCGACATAATGATAAGCTTGTGATAAAGATCGGTAGATAGAAACCGTTCTCATTGTCTTCAGAAAGGAAGTGACACATTGCATATTCCCATGTCGATGTCAATCCCAACAAATCCGAAGGACAAAGACGTATCATTGCTCAACTAAATATATCTCAGCGATGACAACTGATACCATAATGCAATAGTTAAAACTCCCATGGAGCATATTAAAAGAAAATGGTCGTGTACTTTATAGTTCAGCTTTACAATAACCCATACTTATTTTCTCTTTTAACGGCAAGATTTTGCACAAATTTACGTTTTTGTATTGTCATGGGGCTTATGTATAATACTAATTATTTGTTGTTTTTTGTATATTTATTTACTTTTTTTTTAATTTCTTGTGTGTATTACGTGGAAATATCACATGCTTAAGACGTGTAAAATTCATGAGTATATCACGTGAATAGATTATGTTTTAAAGAATTTGTTGTGTACACATCGTGAATTCACGTGTTAAAGACGTGTACAGTTCTCGTGTATATCTCGTGGAAATCATTACGTCATAATTATTCGCATATGCCACGTATTATCCACATGGTTACCACGTGGCAAAATCTTCTTTTCCACGTAATTTCCACCAGTCTTGCACGCTGAGTTTTTAGATAATTAATGAATTGATTTATTTTTTATTGATTAACTTACTTTATAATTTATTTATTAGTTCATCAATTCATTTAAGGGAAAGAGGGCAAGGTTTATGAGATCTCAATATTATAAAAACAGTTAAATTTATTATTCGGGGATTATTGAATGTCTATGGTTTCAATTTTCAGGGGCGAATGCTACAAGGAGCTAGTGAACTTTTCAGCCTTTTCTTTTTGGAAGGTTTGGTGTTTTGCCATTTCAACTCCAAGATGTAACTTTCAAAAACTTTTTTTCGCCTTGCATAACTATAAACAAACGGGGAAAATTATTGAGGTTCGACTTTTATTTATTTATTAAATCTTATGTATTTTTCGACTTATCATTCATTACGTCTTAAATAGACCATAAGAAATATTGCTTGCTATATATAGACTTACTGAGGACATGTTTGTGAGAAAGGACTTGTGTATAGACTATTTCCTTCTATATACTTCGTGGCGGAATGGTTTTATAGTGTACGCTTTGGCGAGTGTACGCTTCTGGTCCACATATCCCCCGCACTGGGGTCGCAGGTTCGATTCCCGCGGGCTGTATGTGGGTTGGCATGCTAGCAACGAGCAGAAGGTCGTGGGTTTTCTGGGTTAATTTCCAACCCAGTTTTCACCCAAGAATAATGCTGGAAAATGATCTGTCATTGGGGTTCAAATAAATGATTGTCAACTCAAACCAGATGTGTGAAATCCCAATAATGAATTTATTTATTTGAAGGCCAACAGTAAAATGGTAGACGTCAGTTGCTTTTCTGAAACATCCGTAGCCTGACTTATCCAATATTCTGCGTAGAGGCCGAATTTGTAGCCTTAACTGGAGATGTTCAGTGTTACAACATTTTGTCACGTGTCCGAACCTGCAGTCCTGAGTGGAAAGGTTGACTGTTTCACGATTCTGCATACCGTAATGACCGAATGTGTAGCCCTAAGTGAAGATGTTGACTATTTCAAGATTCAACGTAACGTCTCCACTTACGAATACATATTCGGTCGTTAACTGTTTCAAGATTCTGGATAATGACCGAATCTGTTTTTACAACAACAAAAAAGACAAAGTGTAGTGTATGGAAGAAAAAAATATGTATATATTCGTCCACTATAGATACTCTCACGAGAATACGATTGTAAATGCGGTCATGTTGAAATAAACGAATCTCCTTTTTAAAGAATAGATATTGGAGATTTAAATAACGCATCAGTGTATGTAATCTGAACTCGTAAGAACTACTTAGTCGAATGTTGAGAAAAAAATTGTTAGACCCACAGTTAGACTTACTAGGTTTTACCCTTTCGTTTTATCATGTGGAAGTATGAGAAACTCTGTCCGATTAACAGTTTTCCACCTGGAAGAATCTAGTATGTTAGTAACTCTCCAGCAAGTCATGGATAGGCCTACTGGTCCTTGGTTTTCTCGTTTTTACATTCAACAGACTCACTGGGGTTTTCCAGCTCTCTCACCATTCGGATTATCACTAATAAGAGGAGTATTAACGGTTTGCTCGGGAATTATAATTGTTTGTTTGTTTGATTGGGGTTTAACGCCATACTTAAGGTTATTTAACTTACATGACGGCGTCCAAGCCAATGCTGAAGGAAACGAACCCCTACGCCATTGGCAATTGCAAACAAAAACAAGCCGGGGCAAATACAGGACAATCCCAGGACCTCACAAACATATCGGCTTCGTGTGCTCAGCTCTTAGAGCAACAGGAAGTCCCCTTCAACCACCCAGTAACCATAAATTAAAACCATACCTTTGCAATAAATTATATTTATGTTTGACAACATGTCCATGCCGGTCGGGAGACCAGAAACATCTGGTACTTACTGATTTAAAACTAACCTTGGACTTGGCGATGCTAGAATCTAGGACTATAAATATCTCTATTAAGCCATATACTGTTTGCAGTGTTTAACAATTTTAATCGAGACGGGACGTAGTTGGTTCATATGAGATAGGTCTCCACTTCATTTGACTTTTGTGAAAGAAAATCTCAATTTAATTTTTTTCTCTCTAAATGCCCAGTAAGCGGCTAGAACATTAAAGATGGGATTAACGAAAACCATCTGATGATTATTTCATAAGCAAAGATACTTTGTCATTGATGACTGTGTCTGTGTGCATTATTGATGTGATATTATGATATGATAAGTTTATTAAGCCTAGCTTGAGCCTGCGCAGGCCCCTGGCGATCGCCATCGATATGAAGTGGCTGATATTTTATCTGTTGATGTGTGTGAAGCCAACTCGGTGCGATATCACGGACACTAATACAGACAATACCAGACCGATACGCAAGAAATGCCAATATGTACTTTTGATGCGGTATTTGTGATATTTCTTTCTTCTTCGGGGGAGGTGGGTCAACCACGCTGGGAACTGAACAAAAACTAATGTACTAAGCTCTATTTCTAATGAGGGCAGTTCCTTTATCTCTCTCAATCGAGCCAATGGCTGTAGTAAATAGACTAGTAGTACGGCAGATGTAGGTACGAACTAGTATTATGTACACTCATAATATATACAGATCGATTCCTTTATGTTGCAAGTTGTTAACCTAGGAAGAAGCTGTAAGTTTGAAAGAACGATTATCGATGGAGGTCTAAATTTATCTTTCGGTCCAGCTGTATACCTTTGTACAATTCACCTCCAACAACTCTGTGGTCGTGTCCTGTTAAGGTTTTGTTAAACATCCTAACCAGAGAAACACGCGAAGGAATATTCCTGAATTTATTTCGTCCAATTTATAGACAAAATGTTTGGAGGGAGTTTTCTTTTTGCTTTTTGGGCTTTCAGAGCGAAGGGGCCAGATGATGTATTCGCATTGTGTCCTCTTAATGCCTGCATTTGACCTGTCTTGCCTTTGTTTTGTGCTAGTAACTTTCATCCATTGAACTAACACGCCGCCATGCGAGTGAAATAATCTTAAGTACCGCAGTAAACCCCAAACAAACAAACAATACCCAAGGTAGGCAGATTTGACATTGTACGGATCTCGTTCCTGCAAAAGGAACGCATAGTTAAGTATTTAAAATGAGATTATTGACGCTTTTCTCGTTTCACTTGACGACTTCAGCAACGTCAAGAAATATATGATCTTGCGTGTTCTTGTGTTGAACCTAGATCTAACTGTTTATGGTAATGATTCCCGTGCAAGAGACACTATGCAAATATTGCATGTTTGATAACGGAAGACAGTGATTTCTCAGCGGGGTTCGGGCCGATATAGCTGCTTAAGTATTTTTTAAAGTTGAGACACATATAACCAAATTTCAGCCTTTCATTTTTTTATTGAAAAAAGTAAAATGGACAAATTCTTAAGTTTATATGTTATAAGTGTCACTTGTAATTGTTCATTCACGATTATTTAAAACGTACGAAAAAAAGGTTTATGAAAATTTGCTTAATATTTATTTTCTCTAATTTGTATTGAAAGCAGCTTATGAATAAGGACCCTGATATTCGACCAACTATTTGAAGGTCAAATTATGTGTAAAATATCTACCAGTTAAGGTTTCTGACAGTTGATCATAACGATTTGTATAGCAAGAAGCACTATACACATTTTGTATGATGCAAACGCAGCATTATAATTTCTCAACTAGAGATATTCGTTGAAGATCAAATTGTCTCTTAACTTCAGCCGTAGTTTTTGTTGCGCCGATTGTAGACGTATTCGTCTCCTTTTTGTAATTGAAAACAATTTGAAACTTTATCTAAAATAAATATTTTTATTTTGTTTCTCTGCTGTTAGACCAACGCACTGAACTCCTTGTTACTGGTAATCGGATTTCAGTGTTATTGTAGGAAAAATCCATAGAACACGCAAAACCTACAAAAAAGCGGTTTCGGCTTGTTACTGGCTCACTAATCCACCTTTTCCTTAAAAGGAAAACAAAAAGATAACTGTTAACCGGTCCACACATCGGCCATCCAACAGTCTTTTGACATGCATGGAATGGAAATTCCAAAATAGAATTTAATCCCAATTAGTATGTGGGCGCAGCCATTTTTATGTTTGGAACCTAAAATGCTCTTCCGGGAGAATAGTTATTCGATTGAATGTTCAATGGGATTATTGTGTAGTGTAAACGAATCTATTTGATAATAATAATAAAACGCCAAAAAAACCCAACTACATGTGCAAACAATCTCATCTTTGTCCTTCCTTTATGTCATGGAATTCTCTCTACTATAACTTTTATTTAAGGTATAAAATGTAGAATATGTCGCTCAGTAAATCACCAATCCAGTAAACCAAGAGAAATGAGCAGATTCTTTAAATCGTTGGAGCTCGCGGCCTTGGCTCAGCGGTTAGTGTGTGCGTTTACTAATCCTACTTCGATGTACCCTTTCTACGGAATCCTGTCCGTCTGTCGACAAACAGGTCTATGAGTGAGTCATACGATGTGGATCCGGCAATCGCGGGGTGGTTTTAGTGTGTACGCATATTAATCCTACTTCAATGTGTACCTCTTCTACCTGATCGAGTCCGTCTTTCGACCATCAGGTATATGAGTGAGTCATACGATGTGGCTCCAGCAATCGCGGGGTGGTTTTTACGAGGTCTCTTCTCGGTTTTTTTCGGTAATTAATGGGAAGAAATAGAATGAAGTCGTCGTCATATAAGTGAAATACCATTGAGAATGATGAAATCAAATTGTTGGGTCGTCGTTGGGTGAAATACAGCTATAATTATACAACGAAACTCGAACATTATGTCGTATAAATGGAGAGGAATGGCGGTATTTGTTAAAGTAACGTACACATTTAATAAAAACAAATTTTGCACACGTTTCTCATTTATAAATTTTCTGTCAATGCACCTAAGTCAGGAATTCCATCATATGCCAACCTGGAACGAACCTAATGGCAATTGTTTATCCAAAGGTTTCAGTCTGCGATTAAAATCCAGGTGACATTTGACGTTTTCACAATGGCGTATTTACTTACAGTGCGAAAGATTCGAACCCTCAACTGCTTACGTTAAGGAGTTTAATGGAGTAGAGCCTAACTACCCTCCGGCTCTCTCCTGCGACTTCCTTGATTCCTAGCGCATTTATACATTGCTGTCTATCTTCCCAGCATATTTCCTCGGGTTAGTGGACAGATGTTTTGTTTGTCGGTGTTCCGGCTTCCTATCTGATTAGAGACCGATGATGTGCCGCAGGAGGAATCTTTTTGATATTAAATCCGAGAGGAAAGAATCTCCGGTGTTTATCTTCCATGGCTGAGTTCAAAGGGTTTGTATAAGGGATTTTGTAGCAGGATCAATCAAACGTAAATGCTTGTCGAGAATCGGCTGAGTTTCCAGAAATTCGCAACTTTCTAAGCGCTTAATCCTCGTGTTTTCGTCCAATATAAATGGTTTGTTTTCTATGTGCGTGTACTGTGGATTAGGAACCTCTAAAAGTAGATCCTTATTGATGTAGTTATTTGGAGAAAGAAAAATAATTTTGAGCATATTGTAATACCTTCTCAAAAGAGGAATATGTAAATGAAATCATACAAATTCTATACCTCCTCCATCGTCGTGATGGACCAGACATTATGTAATGGGGAGACTTTTATCAATCACTATGAAAAAAGAGAAATGAATGTTCAAATTACTAACATTTTTACAAGCGATCCATTGTCCTGTCAATATAGGCATGACATTTAAAAATTACCTGTATTTATCAATCTATTAATTCTCAAAATTGAAACACACCCTGCGGATATCGACGTGGCGCGTGGGGCTTTTTTTTTAAATATATATATATTTTTTATTTGTCGTTCTTTGATTTCGTCTTCATCAAACTTTCAGGTTGAATGTTGATGTAGAAGCTATTTTCTGCAAGTCTGGATAAACGACGAAACTTTGATTTTCTCTAAAAGCTTGTTTTACGTTGTTCTTTTTTGTAGTTTATTTAAGTGACGGCTCCCTTCTATTAAATGCGGTGAGACAAAAGTTCATGTATCTCGTTTATAGAATCCTAGCGTCAACTTACAGCATCAAAAATGACCTTGACCCAAAAGCCGGTCATCTATGATTGTCTGAAAATAATTATAATTTGTTTAAATTTTTAAACAATATTGAATGCTACACTTTTAATAAGTTAAAGTTGTTTTAAACGAGATTTATAGCTATCTCTAATTCCTGTTGGTTTTTTGTTATTTTTATATTGGGTTTTTAACAAATATATTATGACTTAAACTGAAAAAACTGATTAGGTTAAAGTTCAGTCGGATTTCTTTTCCTAAAATATTCTTCACCTTTATAGGATATAGTTTCGTCTCATTAATTTAAGAGCTTCAATGTAAGTCGTGTAATATATACGTTTATAATGAGTGCTAATGACGTCCGGATCAGTGCTATTATAAGCTGTCCGTCGGGTCAAATCTCCTTATAGCTCTCACCTGGCTGCTACTAAAACCTACTGGCCTATTCTCTGACGAAGTTCACTAATAAAACGTTAGCCGCAGAGGGAATATCTCGTTTATGTGGTATAATTACATTCTTTCTTTGGCATCTAGATCTATTTGTGGACTGTCTAAGAATTATCTTCTTCGCAGTTTAATGACTTAACAGAATAGGCTTATATTTATAAATGTTTCTATTTACTCGCTGTGTGTGAATTAATTTCCGTTTCTTTTCCGTGTTTCGGTAGAGATTGATTAGAAAGTAACACATCCCTGTTAGTATCTCCATTTCAACCAGATTAGTGGAAGGAACGTTAATTCTAACAGTTTCGTCAAATTCTAAATAATGGCGTGTGGTGTTAGTCTAAATTCCTCTTAACTGCCATGGCGACCAGTACTTGAATGGAAGGAAGTTACCTGTTGCCATGGTGATTTCGAGCTAAGAAACAACAGAACCTTGATATGTTGCGATGTCTTTGATTTTAAAATAAAATATATAAATAAATGCACTGCAACTGCTTAGGGATATCTGGGATATATCATTCTAAAATGTAATGGCGGAAATTAATATGCGATGGCCTGGCACAGCGTACGAGTTTTTTCTTAGTCTCGTCCACATCACATGTTTATATCTCACCAGTTTGCGGTATCGCCGATGAAACAAAACTGCTCAAAGATGGTATTGGAAATCAAACCCTTACATCTCTTTACAAATTCTCCTTAAAACCCAGTTTATGGGAAAGATTTGTCTGAGAGACACAGTCTTATTTTCGTTTCATATTGATTTTGATAAACACAATACAAGAATACATCAGTCTCTCGATCATGAAACGCCCAATAAATGTAATCTCAAACAAATTTCAAGGCTCATGGGGAGTTTATCTCGACAAAAAAAAATTATTGTCTAATTTTAATCTTGCGTTGTCCTGAGAGCAGTATGCTTCAAGTACGGATATACTGCTTTACTTAATACGGGAGGAACAGTAATTTTTCAACATTTTATTGTTGCGTCAAAATTACTGTTGGATACACTGCCGTCAATCACGTGAAATGCCACTGAGCACGGCGTTAAACACCAATCAATCATATTTGTTCCTTCCGTCGTCCCTCTCTCCATTCTTTCTTTCTTTCCTTCCTCCATTTCAGCCCAGCTCCTACAGACCTACGTTCTTTCCTAATCACTTTAAATAATCGAGT
>JAVFBX010200351.1:0-10145 GCA_034783855.1 Mopalia kennerleyi | reverse complement strand
CCCCCCCCCTCGAATAGCTAACAGCCGACAGCGAATAGCAGATGAACTTATTGTAGTGTCTGAGTGAGCAGTTCAGTTAACATTTTCTATTACATAATAATAAAGGGTTCTACGTTATTAAGTACTTATTGTTTACTTTATATATAGTAGTGGGGTGCCATGTTGGCACCTCACTACTATTTATGTAGTAATCTTTTATTACACACAAAGAAGGATTACACGTTATTATGTAATAGGTGCCGTGACTCAGTACATACTAATGTGTAATCCTTCTGTGTATGTAATACAATATTACTACATAAATAGTAGTAATGACATTCCACTACTATTTATGTAGTAAACAATGCTAACTGAACTGCTCACGCTATACGGCTGGGCTTTATGTCCGACCGGTGCGAGTTAAATACTATTGATAATGGTGATAGTTTTGATTACATAATTTGATTACGACGTCAATAAGCTAACACTCACCGCCAGAGTACCGCCGACAGGAGAGTCAACCAAAGGTGGAGCGGGACTAAGGGACGCAAGCGTCATAATATATCCACATAGCGAAGTTGTCAGAACAGTCAAAACCACCAGTGAACGGGTAGATGTCAAAGGTATAAAGAATGCCAGGAAGCACACAAGAGGGTCGGCTATTCGAGCAAGATCTACTGCTAGCGAATACGATTTCATTCCGTATGGTAAAAAGGCGTATGTTTGTACGGAAGGGACAACACCATTTTCTAAAGCTCGTAACCATCCGACAATAAACAGAAATAGCGCCAATTCAATAGGAGGAATATAAGTGGACGACTTTTCTGTAATGTCAATAACCAAACCGCTATCTCTGTGTTCCCCCTTGACAGTTATAGGGGTTGTTTCTGCTGTAGGTAGAATTAAAGAAGTCTCTTCTGCTGTTTTATTGTTGATGCGACATGCTGTGATTTGCACAAGGGGAGATAATTTAGAAAAGTGAATGATACTCCACAGAGAAGGCACATTAAGCACAGGAAGTAGAAAAATATTTCTGGTGAAAATTTAGAGGGTTGGAAGGGTATTGCTGAGGTACTAAAGGCCAAACTGGATAAGTTGATTAGAGTGGACTGATTGTCACACCCCGGTGTGGGTACGCCCTGCACTAACGCCAACACACCGGGCAGCAAACCACTGAGGCCTTGTCCAATGAAATAAGATGTCAAATAAGAAGGTTTGAGCACTGACATATAGGGTAAGAACACGACGGCTGAGGTACAGTTTGCCATGGCAGAGAAAAATTCTAGAATAAGAAGCGCTGTGCTGTGTTCAACGCCTCCAATGGTTGTTGTAACATCCCAGAAGAATCCCAGAAGAACACTGGAAGCTGCTCCAACTATCACAATTATATAAACAACACATATCTCTAACTCAGTTTTGGGGAAGAAACTCCGCAACATAGCGTAGATCAATGGTCCTATATTTGCTACCTGGATGACCACGGTGAGGTAGGAGCCGATGTCCCAGGACTCCGGGACCCGGTCGACCAAAACAGGCAGCTGCACAAAGATTCCCGATGTTGTCACCCATGTGCCACATCCGAACAAACACACACACAAATGAACGAATATAAACCTGCAATGTATTTTACGCCACCAGTCCATTATGATCGCTAGCACTTTTGAAAAAAATATTACACTGTATAGGAGTGGATCCTAGCTGTATTAGACTCATTTAGCTAAGCAAGGGATTAACTAGAACTGTTACAAAAACCATCGCTGACCCTTGATTGTGTAAGCTACACTATCTGCCTGATAACGGCATACATATTATATGGGACAAATTTCAACGGAATGCCTACATCGATGTCTAAGTGTTGACAAATAGGCTGTGTGTAGCTTGATCCGGTATTCAATTAACCGTAAGGGTTTTTGTTTGTTTTGTTACATTTTGCAGTCCCTTTGTTTTGTTTCAACTGATCTGTCCCAAAACCTGGCGTATAATCTAAATTTCCCTCCTAAAAAAGAGGTCCAGTAATTGACAATAGAAAATTAAAGTAGTGATGGCCTGCGAAAATGGATCTAACTCAATGCAAATAATAAGAATAAACGTATTGCCTTACTTTTTATACAACCAGTTATTACTAGAGTTGCGGCAAAATTATACATTCTGTTAAAGCTAAATTATAACAATTGAAAGTTAGTTTAAAATGTCACCTAAAGCTCAAAACGTTTAGAAGTCTTTAACAGAAAGGAGGTTAATAATAATATTATCAATGTTTACGAATTGGTGAATATTTGCAAAAGCCCAAGACACAGTTGTCAGGGAGGTTTAATAGCAATATGACATGACTTCCTCGGGATACCATATGGGTGAAGATGTGGGTCCTATAAGGGCTTTCCATATTCGCCTTATTCATATTTGCACCCGATAAGTATCTGGGCCCCTTAAGGTTAATACAAATGGGACACATTATTGCCCTACATGAGCCTCATGTGACGTAACATTATATAGACTTGCATTAAAGAGGATCCTTTTGGGACACTTGTAATTAGTACGGGACACATGTGGGTCCAATATGGGTCCTTCTACTTAAATAATTAGGCACCTGGAGAAATATATGACTTTCAGGTTATTTCTTTAATTCGGACTCGGAAGGTCTATGTGGATGAATGTCAGATAGTGAGTTTTATACATAGCCTAATTATTTGGACTTCACATGTAAATAAAATGGATGATGGTGTATTACAACAACAACGTCGTTGAGCGGATTCCAGCCCTTGGTCTTAATTATAACTGTTAATTATAAGTTGTCCCAGAGCTTGGGAATTATTTTGGAGAATATATGGTCTTGGGATACGGGCCTTAATTTGGGATTAACTATTCCCTTCGAGGTATGTGGAGGGTGAAAGTAGTTGGTGGGTAGGCTTATATGTAGGCTTAAAGACACATTAAAATCCAAAGACCCTACTATATATAACTTGGGACCCATCTATACCGTAACATCTGAAACAGCTACGCTATGAAAGCTGAAACTTAATATTAGGCTCATGTCTGCTAACAGAGGCAATGAAAAGATCAAGATCATCTCTGGAATGCTGCCAGAGTATAAATATGTCCTCAAAATAGCTAAGGGTTGCTTAGCACAGTTTTCAAAGGCTTTATTTTCCCACTCTGCCATAAAAATGGAAACAAGTTGGGACTAAACCTTGTATACATAGCACAACCCTTAATTTGCTATATAACTGGTCAATGAACTCAAAATCATTACATTTCAAACTGAGTTCCGATGGTTTCAATATCTCAGAAGTCGGACGGTGGGGTTCCGTATACCGTTCGAAACATTTTTAACAGAACGAAGTTCTGCCTCAATTTTGATATTTGTGGACATAGATTATACGTCAAGCGTTACTATTAGGACGTCTTTATCAACCTACATTTCAGATAAATTAAGTTAAAAAGTCCTCAGAAGTTTTGACAAATCAGGGATGCCTGTTGGCAAATTTTGGTTTGAAGTGGTAATCAATAAGTTCTGATAGATGGTAAGATTCTGGGGAACAATCTGTTGTTACAGGTCTAGCTGGAGGCATAGACGGTTGAGGCCATTTCTCCTGTGGTTTGTCAATTTTAGAGATAACGTAGAAATGTCTACTTTTAGGAGTTCCTGTCTGTGAGTAGATAATCATCTTGTTTAGTTCTCGAAATATATTATTATTTCTTTGCACTTCCAACGGGTTTCTTGCCAAACAGGGTTATCTAGCTTTTTATAATGGTCCGGATAACCTAGCTGACGTTCTGCCTTATTTATGTAATCATGCTTATCCATAATCCCCCTTTATCATTTGGTTTGATGACGATTCGATATGTTAGCACAGCTTACAAATAGACTGTCTTTCATCCGCGGTATATATATGTTAAATGGACTAACTTGTATCAGGAGTAAACATTACCGGGATCATATATATTTACATTCTAGCCGTTTATGACCCAGATCATTATCTGCTAACAAAACACGTTTTACCTTTATTAGTCAGCATCGGTTTTACCTGAGAACTCTCATTCGTACAAAGTGAGCATATTTTGTAGACTGTTGTTGGACATTCCTCATACTTGTCACTGATTTAATTATTCAGGTACACACCTTTTTCAAGAAGCAAAACTATGCAGACAATTCAAGAGTCCGGATATTAGAAACAAGAACACTTTTGTATTCAAAAACGGTACAATTAATTAGCATAGAAAACCCATCTAATATATCTGATGTCTGCCTATCAAACACCTTAGGGCCAGTTGTTCGAAAGATGATTAGCCGCTAACACCAGATAAAGTCGCTAATACTGGGTTAGAGATAGGCCTTTGACATGGCGTGACTTCAGCTTATAGAGGATTAAATTAAACAGCCCTTCGCAAGAGAAACTTTCACTCATGGATCATCGGCTTTACAAAACAATAATTTTGTTTGTATCCGCTGACTTATGTCGCAGGTTGTCTTGAGGATTGATAGAACAGGGTTACTACGAACTGGGTAAACTCGGTCATGTCATTGGGGCTTATAGGCTGCAGTAATTTTCGTCGTATCTGAAAGAGCCGCCGTTTAATTGGCTGTCTGAAAAACAACTTTGTCGGTAACCAATCAATGTCTGTATGAAGATTAGGACTAGAAACAACAGAGAGGATTCTAATTGGACGATGTCAGTAATCCTCTAAAACTGGCATTCTTTTGTCAGAGGACATGCAAATGTATGGTGGCTGGTTGCGGCCATTTATATTCCCATCCTTGGCGGGGACGAGCAGATCACCAAACCGCTAAAATCTCCACTTTCTTGACCCCGCCTAGGTCACGAAGCAAGAATGAAGAGAGACTGTCGAGATTCCACTTTTAGTAATCTCGCCATTCTCGTGGTCGAGAAAGTCGCCATTTTAATGGTTTCGCGTTATTCCGCCCCCACCAAGGGCGACACGCGTAGAATACTATCTTCACACATATAGGCTTACCGGGATATTTGTTCAACTTGATTATATCTGTTAAGCTTAGATATATCAACGTAATTCAGACAACATATTTATTAACAGACCGAGTTGACATAAAAATATATAAATAACGGCGAAAATAACCATTATAAGGGATATTATAGCCTAAATAGTATATACTCACTGTTGCTATTCTATTCCAGGCCTTTAGACTGTTTGATTGGGGCTATTTGCCTAAGAATGTCTCCAAAGCATTAAAATATCGAGATTGCTTTAAATGGAATCTCGCTATTCTTGTCTCGCGGTCTTGGCGGGGGCGAGAAAGTCGAAATTATAAAGGTTTGGCGATGTTCTCGCCACCGCCAAGGACGATAATATACTTGGCCGCAATCAGCCACCATACCCATGCTCTTATGCAAGTAACACGTTCACACAGATGTACGGTACACTCGATCATTTCGCGATTACAGCTTCACTATAGAACTACGAAGGCTTGAACACACAATGTCCTTGAATGGATTTATAACAAAAAAATATGCCGACTTAAAATGTTTGCTTTCGTGTATAATCTGGCTTGCGAATTAAATGCACGATGAAACGTTTGTAGCGCAATCTCGGCACTACTTGAGAATAAGTAACCTATCGTATGAATGGCCAAAGTGCATACATACAGATACATTACATTTGGGAAATGAATGAAGTGCATACAGTAAACTACTTTCTCTCTATGGTGTTCATAAAACCAAGAATTGCAAGAGTACCTCAATTGTCAGACAGTGAAGCAAGTAGCATACAGATTTCTCAGTATTAACACACGATACGACTTCATATGGACGAGTGGGTGTATTCATATCATTGGTCAACATTCTCCACCTTTGCAAGATGCCGCCCATTTACATATTTATTCACCACGAAACGTGCGTGTTTAGTTTACAGAACGAGTTCACGTTTTAAGACATGTAATCCATCATTCTACTGTTTTGGAGAAGGCAGTTGAACAAATAGGCTGTCAATCGGGAACTACTGACGACTTCAACAATCAGCTACAATTGTACTGTGCTACAAGTTTGTTATTCCAAACCGGTGAATGTTAATAACGTGTGATTATTGTCACACAGTGAACGTTGTATGTAACCTGCTACGTCTAAACCAGTAACGACATTGAGGCATATCAGACGCGTAACCAGGAGGACAGGCATTCCATAAAACTCCATGATTGAACCTTTTAAAGATGTCTTTATGCGATTCTCTTCGACAGAGTTCTGCCTTTGTTCACATTCTAATGATTTTGTTTGGGATGAGAGCCTGGGTAGACCTGACAGGTATTTGGGTAGAACTGCCGATTATAGTGGATAGCCTACCTGAAGGCTGGGCCATGGGCTCTCTCGTTACACTCTGCACTCAGTTTGGAAACCTTATTCTCATCATCTACATCATAGGAAATGTCCTCATACCAAAGTTCGTCAACGACACTAGTGCCATAGCTGTCATCTATATTCTTGGCGGTGTGGCCTGTACTCTTTTGATTTTCTTCTGGGACTCCACAACATTCCTCTTCGATTCCACACACAGCACGGCGTTACTTGTGCTCACCTTCTTCATGGGCGGTCTCAATTGTTTAACTTCTGTGGTATTCATTACCTTTGTGTCATCCTTCAAGAAACAGTACGTCCCCTCGATGTTTGTGGGTATTGGATTTGGCTCATTGTTCCCAAGTTTAGCGGCATTTGTTCAAGGTGTTGGAAACACCATCTGTGTAAATAGCTCATCTTTTAGTAGCCAGGACAACATAAGTGAGCTCAACATGTTAGAACCCATTTATCTCCCGCCACGATTTTCACTACCATATTTCTTCGTGTTTATACTGGGTTTAGAAGTCGTATCTTTTGTAAGTTTTTTAATTTTAAGATTTTCAAAGAAATGTCAAAGAGAAAAAACCCCAACCCAGAGCATTGAGGTTCTGCAACTGCCAGAAATGCAATACGTTGTTGACGACAACACGCTGCAAATGAAAGAGGTAGAAACTGTAAGCAAATCCTCATCCCAAGATCCAGGAGTAGATAGAAGAACGTGCAGGGTAGATCTTGTTTTACTGCTGTTTCTGTTGTGCTGGTTGAACGGCTTATGGAACGGAATGTTGCGTTCTGTCCAGAGTTATGTTAGTTTACCGTATGGCACTCAAACATTTCATCTGGGAACGACTCTCTCTAACTCATCCAGTCCCCTGGCTGGATTCTGTGCAATGTTTATTCCGACCAAATCAAAACGTATGCTATGGTGTCTGGGTGGTATAACTACAGCGGTGTTCATCTATGTCATGGTTGTGGTCTGCCTCAGTCCGACCCCTCCTCTTCAGAACCACGTCCTGGGATCGGTGCTTTCGGTAGGTTATTTTGTTACGTTATGCCAGACAGTTATCTATTTACAAGGTGTCACAGCAGCCCCGTGGCTCTCTGAGTAAATTAGGAATTAATGCCAATTGGATCTTCTGTACACGAGTAATTTGCATTTGCTAGTTATAACTATCATTTGGTAACCATCAAATACCGGCTACAAAGCTATATTCTATTAGGTGGAGAGTATTTATCATGGAGCCAAAACCAACCCGGATGGAATATGTTTTACAGACGGATTGAAAATAAATACCATCCGTGTTAATAGTAAATATCATACGTGTGAAAATTAATTTCAGCCTGGCTGTTGATATTATTTATCAAGTATCTGAAAATTACAGCATGTAGTTTATGTCTGCTTACCACTTCATTCCTTTTGTGCTCACTCAAGTTTCAGGTCATTCAAAACACTATGGCCATAGTATCGACCCTATGTCTGGGTTGAATAAATAATATCACGTTTGTTATTGGATTATAAAGAATTTTATTCATAATTAGATACAATTTAAGCTAATTAGCTTATCGTTTGTCTGTCTTTAAACCATTTTGTACAAACATTGCTTCAACTTGTAGATAATTAACATAAGAATGACAAATATTGACGGAACATTTCAACATGTTTACACTTGCTAGTTAACGGTAGTTATTATTTGTCGTCCGTGTGGAATGTGTTTTAGTCTGGGTGGAAACAGAAACATAAAAGTATACAAATAAAGCAAAAACATAAGAAATCTATGGGTCAACTAGTGTGTATGAAAAAAATATTATCAACCCTAAATTTGTGTTTTCAGATAATCTCCCAGATGTGCATCTTTGGCTTTGTGTCGTATATTCGCTCTTGTGTGGCGGGGATATGCCACACACGGGGTAGACGGGCCGGACTGTGGCTGGGTGTGGCTCTACAACTGGGCAGTTTTCTTGGTGCAGCCATTGCATATATTTGTGTCAATGTACTTTCCCTGTTTAACGCCGCACAGCCTTGTCTAGTCACTGACTACTTGGACGAGTGATAACACTGTTAATATGTATTGTAGTCAGTTACTTGGACGAGGGATAACACTGTTAATATGTGGTGTAGTCAGTTACTTGGACGAGGGATAACACTGTTACCAGGTCCAGTCAGTTACTTGGACGTTAAGTTAAGTGATAACACTGTTAGGTAGTGTAGTCAGTTACTTGGACGAGTGATAGCACTGTTAATATGTAGTGTAGTCAATTACGTGGACAGGTGGTAACTCTGTTACAAGGTCCAGTCAGTTAGTTGACGGAGTGATAACACTGTTATGTAGTGTAGTCAGTTACTTGGACGAGTGATAACACTGTTAGGTAGTGTAGTCGGTTACTTGGACAGGTGGTGACGCTGTTAGACAGTGTAGTTACTACATGGACGAGGGATAACACTGTTACGTGGTCCAGTCAATTACTTGGACGAGTGATAACACTGTTACGTGGTCCAGTCAATTACTTGGACGAGTGATAACACTGCTACGTGGTCCAGTCAATTACTTGGAAGAGTGATAACACTGCTACGTTATCCAGTCAATTACTTGGACGAGTGATAACATTGTTACGTGGTCCAGTCAATTACTTGGACCTGAGATAACACTGTTACGACCACTACCGCATAATACATGCTAAATAATAGTTTATATTTAAATAGTGTTTTTATAAGTGTGTTTATATAAATTATAATCTATATCTAAAAAGTATGTTTATCTTCTCTTATTTAATATATCATGTGTGTTTAAATCATTTAATTCAGGGCTTCAATTAGGTGTGAATACCATCATACCATTATTTGGTTATATTATACTTGTGTTATTTCTGCGATATAGGCCCTATATCAGTACTTTGTGGGTCAATACGACCTGGGCTGCTTTAAACAGAAACACTCAGTAAATAATGATATTATAGCCACTACCATACAATACATGCTAAACTATAATTTATATTTCAATACTGAATAATGTGTTTATGTTTCCCAATTCAATAGATCATGTGTATTCAATTCCTTTACTTGATAGCTTCAATTGGGTGTGTACTAGCGAATTACACAAACGGTACTATTATTTTATTTGGTTATAATCACTATAAGAATTTGATCTCTGAGACATACTTCATAATGATGCATGTAGTTCCTGATATTTGTGTTCATTGACATTAGGTAGGAAATCAATATGGAAATTGTCACATCACTAGTAAAATGATTAATTCCTTATAAGTTTATCTGTATTATTTGAGTTAAATTCATCGTTAATTTTTTAACATCATTAAAAATGTATACGTCTTCCATTCAATTGTCTAAATGTACAAGTTGTGTAATATTTCAATTTAATTTGAATTTTTTTGTTTCGTTTTTTTGTTGTTGTTGTTGTTTTTTGTTTTTTTTGTAACTATTATTATCATTTCACGAAACCGGTGATGTCATTTCCATAGCGCTTTCAATAACTGTTTGGGTTTGTGTTTAGATTTGATCCTCGAATTTTACCGAAATGAGATTGAAATTTTATATAAGACTGTTTTTTGTTTTATGAATATCTGTGTACCTTATATACTCAATTTAAGTTATCCGTGTGTTGTTTTTATTTCCAGTTTACATACTCTTAGTCATATTAGATTGAACGCCCTTGTTATTTATGTCACTCTTGTAACTGTTAAGGCTGGTTGGCCCCTTCAAGGTCAAAATTTGTCTGTTTTGTTATTATTTGTTAATACGAAAATGCACATTATTAGCCTGCATTTAGTCAAACAATTATACAAAAATTCCAATTAGAAGTCCTTTAATTTTAAGTTTAAAAATTGTGATTCAGTGCATTGTCAGTG
>JAVFBX010200340.1:0-12669 GCA_034783855.1 Mopalia kennerleyi | reverse complement strand
TTCAAAGTATTTAGATCGCCACTCACTTCTGACAATATACAATACCATCATCTTACCGCACTTTGACTATTGCGTTATCTATTTAAACTGTGTGAAATCTCTTCTATTAAAGCTACAAAGAATCCAAAATAGAGCCGCGCTTGTCATATTTAATGAACACAAGTGAGCGCACATAGAGAAATTTTTTTTTTAAACTTAAATACCAAAACGTCTCCAATCGATAAACTTTTCATGTGTGTAGGTTTGTGCATATGTATTTAAAAGATGAGTGTCCTGAACACCTCAAAACAAAATACCCCCAAAACAGCACATGGACACAATACTCGCTGTGCAAATCGAAGTCTATTGACTGTTACGCAAAATAAAATTGAGATGGGAAAGTGTACTCTGACACATAGAGGTGCATTGGCTTACAATTTATTGTCATTGGAACTTACTCATATATGCAAGTTGAAGTTAAAAGTTTCTATATTTTTTTTAAAAACATATCATGTGAGTTTTATAAGATTACACCTAAAACACTGGTTTTAGATTATCTGTACCTCATCTTAATCCAAGTTTACCAAAGTTTATATTTTACCAAACATTTTCTGTGATAAAATATTTTACAATGAATTGTATACTAATGCCGCTTTATATTTAAATGATTGTGAATAGTTTTGTGTAAATTGGATTTTATTGCTACTTTTATGTCTGTACATATTTATACAGGGCCTTGTGGGAGAACAGTGGAAACACTGAACAGGCTACCCTGTCTAAGAAAGTTTAATAAATTACTAAATGAAACTTTTTGACTTGTTGAGATGTAGACCTTCAAACTGGGTATACACAGGACTTCCCCAGCCAGTCATTCATGTCAGCATGGGTTGACTAAACCTGTAAAAGTCATCCGAATCGATTTGTATGATGTGTAAAATTGATTTGTTTGTTTGTTTGATTGGGGTTTAACGTCGTACTCAAGGGTATTTCACTTATATGACGACGGAATGCCCACTTGACAATGTTCCTTGTCTAATTACGGTGGAAAACCGGGAAGAAGCATGTTAACTGCGATTGCTGGAGCTACATCGTGTGACTGACTCTTATAACGGAGGGTCGACAGACGGACGTGTAAAATTGACGTCAATAAAATGTCAACAGGTTTAAAGATAGTGAGTGTTTACGAATAAAGTTTGTATGTTTATTTGTTTGATTGGGATTTTAACCGTTTATAACAGCGTAATCGAGGGTATTTCACTGATGACGGATTGTCCACTTCACACTGTACCTTGCCTTATTACGGTGGACAACCGAGAGGAAACCTCGTAAAAACCACCCCGCGATTGCCAGCCACAAAGTGCGAATAGCTCATATACCTACATTCTTACCTGCAGGATAAGTAAGCGCACACGCTACCTCTGACTAAGCGACGGCCGCGGGTCCTACGAATAAGTAAGCAACATTCCTTTTTCCAGCATGAATGAAAAGCTATATACTTGTAAGATAGTTTAGTTTAGAAACTGAGGTAATACAATAATTCTATAAAACCAGCTTCAACACTATCAAACACTGAACTACAAACAGGGGTTCACATTTGGTTAGATGTTTATTTCTCATGAAATACTGTAGTACAATGAGAGATATTAAAGCAGAGATTCCTCTAAATATACGCAAAATGAAATACCAGAGTGGTAGGATAATGAATGAAGATTTGATCAAAGCAAAAACATGTAATGTTCTGGGCTAAACAATGAAATATCCTGATCTTAACCAAGTTAGTTATACTCATACAAGAGTGTGCATAAAGAGAGAAAAAATAAAACAAAATGTCATATGTTCCAAACAACAGGCAAAATTGATAAATTGACCTTCCTACAACTGTGAAAGAATAATCTTGTGGAATGGCCGGACCAACGTTATCATTTACTGTTTAATAAGGTCGCAGAGATCATAGCTTTCAAATAAAACAGTGTCATTATTTTTTTAAATAAAATCACCCAAATTTCTTTCAGATTTGATGCATATAAAAAAGGTCTAATAAATAGTATTGACAGAAATTGCACGATTTTGATTAGTAATATAAACACAATCATTAAACAAATGAATTCATTTTTACATATTAACGATAGTGTGTTTTGTTACTTTTCCTTGAACATTAAACTGCATTGGATCTGGAATAAGCCGGTTTTATAACAAAGTCTTATATTACATTACTATACAAAATATGTCGGTAATCAAGAGAGAATAGGAAAAAGGGAAATATTTCTGGAACGGCAGATAATCAAAAATGTGTTATATTTAGGTATAAACCCCCAAAATAATGGAACAATTAACAGAGCTACTTGACATCAGGCAAAACTTTAATTACTAGTAACCCTAGAGAAAAGATTATTTAAGCCAAGATGTTTTTGAAGATAAATACTAAGAAAGTGAAATTCAGAATAACTGTCCCATGGAATTCATTGACGGAAAGTTTGTTATATAATATTGCACATGTAAGTAAGCTGGCTTGTGTGCAAGACTTGCGCTGACACCTTTGGTTCAATCATTTACTACTTTTCACCTATTATTAAATTTATTATGTTTAATACACCCCTCCAGAGGTGGAATCACAAAAATGTCTATTTAAACTTTACATCAAAATTCAACAGAAAAATTCTCAAACATTGAACTGTTCCCATAAAACACCAAAAACTCAACACTACTTTCATATTACATGTACTTTGGAATTTACTAGGAGTTATTTTAAATGCTTTTTTTCTATATTACAATACTAGGATTCAATCAATTCATTCTATTTTCTAGCCCAACAATAGAGAAAAATAATCTGACAATTTACAATTTGACTTACCGGAAAAACACTGTACATAATTATGCTTACAATTTGATTAACATGAAGAAATTTTTGGCAAATGTTAATTTTTTCTTCACTGAAACATCATTTGATTAGTAGTATATAATAATGTCATAATAATCTGGCTATATTTTAACAATTTGTTTTATATCAATATCTACAATCATATGGTATTTATTTGTTTGTTTGATTGATTGGGGTTTAACATTGTTAATACACTCACATGATGATGTGCCAGACCAATAGGTGAAACGAACCACCCTCGACACCACTGGCAACAAACAAAGACAAGACAGGACAATCACAGGACATCACAAACAGATCGGCTTCATGTTGCCCCTTAGCTCTGAAAGCACCAGGGCAACAGGAAGCTCCCTCCCAGCCCTTTGCCATATAGTATTTGTAATTTATATCCACACATATACAATCACATAAGGCAGACAATATAAAGTTCATAAAAACACTTGAGAATTATTTTACACTAAGAAATTTTAAATTTCACTTAGAGAAGGAACAACCGTGTTTGGAAAAAAAAACCTCTGACAGTCAGTGTGTACTAAGAATTGAATCTTTTAATGAACACACCTCAATGAACAGTGTCCAATATCCCATCCAATATCCCATTCAAATCAGATTTCACAGTAAATAAGGGATGATTTATGTACAGTTAACATGCTCGAAAACAGATTTATCAGTATAATTAGTGTTTAACACCATACTTAAGGTTATTTAACTCAGGGTAAAGTAATTATATGGAATTGTCCTCATGTGGTTCTGCCCAACTTAAATAGGGTGTAAAACTAATAGTTGTGTGTTTGTTTGATTGGGGTTTAATGTCGTACTTGTACTATGTGAAGCTCTTTTTTCCTAACTGCTTTAAATGGTATAAATTATACACATTGATCATATACATAACTTATTTAAATGGATTACCTCTTCTATCACCTTAAATAGGACTTAAAAAAACACTCTTGTTGTTTATAAACTAGAAAGTCTTCATCCTTATAAAAGTTTTGAAGTTCCATTCTTCTTGACTCCTTGCTTTTCTCAGATAGCTGCTGAGCCTGCTTCCTTCACATTTATGATAAATCTAAAATGTATATCAGGATTAACTAATATAATAATATTTCAGATGTATTTCAGTAACTCAGGTTTTCAAATATCTTAAACTGTCATAAACTGTCATAAACTGCCTTAATTTTAAAGTAGCTGGTTTAATATGACCCTAAACAGACAAATGTTTTTGTGATGGTGAAAAACATAAGGAAGCAAATATATATGGTTGGTATAAGTACAAAATACATAATAATATATGATTATAATGCCGAACACAAAATATCAGTTTTCCAAATAAACTATGTATAAAAGTATAAACCAAACAAAAATAAACAAATATAACCTTTTAAACAGGCTAGAGAAATATACACAAAATATCTAGGTGGGGTACATGTAACTCAACACTTGCCCGATTGCAAGTAAATGGCAGGGCCTACACTGGGCACAGTCAATCCCAGATTCCACTTGGCCGGATTGTAAAGATTTGATTAGCATGGGTATTTCATTAATGAGCAAGTGGATTTTGACCAGGGCAACCACACTTTCATATCGTATTGCCCTGGTGGCAATCAACTAAGACAGTAAAGATACAGCACTGTAGGTACATGATAAATATTGTCAATTCTCTAATTCAGGACAAAAATATAAAATATTAGTTTACAAATATCAGTAATATTAATTATCAACTTGAATAAGAAAAAAAACATGTTAACCATGGATATTAATGTTCAGACATGTGTCAAGTTACTCAGTAAATATATTTACTCAGACCATTTTTGAGGAGCTATTGACCATCTTTGAATGTTACTGTATTTTCCTCCCGAGTTGTAAAGAAACTCTACTACAAATAAAAAGCAAATCATGCTTTACAATGGTTCCAAAAACTGTCAAAGTGTATTAAATTTAACAAGAAAAAGGGGGAAAATAGTTGTTCAATATTAATATGATTGTGTTTTAGTCATATTTCTGTTGAATTAGTCATATCTCTACAACATTACAATAAACATATCGCTATTTTGAGTTTTAAAATTAGCATTAATATAAACAGTCTGTGCTTGGAATAACAAAATCAAAGAATTGTCACAATTTAATATCATTATCCATCACCTTTTCATATCATGTATTACACCACTGTGCACATTATAAAAGTGAAGTTTGTTAAATATAAAGTTAATTTGGGATGAAAAGTAGATATTTTGATTATAATTAGTGCGATGTGATGTGTAAAATTCAATAACCTGTAACTCCAAGTTAAGTACTCCGGGGTATGAGTTTGTTGAGCAGATGTTTGAACATTGTAAGTTTGTAACTGTCAGATTATGCCATTAATTTCAAGAAATTATGCCATTTATTTTTTTTAAATATACTGATACGGATGACCTTGAGAGCAGCTAAATGACTTCTAGATTAAAATGTTAAAAATTGCATTTAAATCCAAATTAAAAGCTCAGAAAGTAGACATTTTTGTTGACTTATTTTGTTCTGCTATTTACTGACCTATCTCAATTAAGTTGGATAAATGACTCGGTTTGGTGCCCTGGTCAATTAATTATTTGAATAGTTGTTCCCGTTCTGTGAACTTTTGTAAGTCTAAGGTAAACGATCTCTGTGCTAATTTATACTGCACTACTACAGCGTAAAGTAAACATTATGATGAAATCAATATGGTTGGTAAACAGGAAAACATATTCAAGGGAGGCTATTCTTACCCTTCAAAGGGCACATAACTCTATACCCATCTGGTTTTAGAATGAAGCATGCCACAATACAACAATGTGTGGCTATAGCTAATTCTTAAAAAACCAATGACAATAATCAATTCATAGGAAAACTTGTTTTAGTTGTTATTACTAACAGCTTTAAGTATTTTTGCGGGATAACAGTGTTGTTGTTGTTTTGTTTTTATCTCTGAGAGTTGCTAGTTTTATACCTGAAGACAGTACTGCTTACTCAAAGTTTGTATAAGCATCAACAAATGGATTCTTGGCGGTTTTGTTTCCTTCTTAAAAGAATCACTATACACATACCTAACTGAGAGAAACATGACCAATAGTAGACACACCATGTGTAACATAATGGTGTGGACAACATTCATTAAATCAAGTACAAGTAAAGCTATAAAATGTATCTTATGATTATGATATCAAGACAGTCAATAATTCCAACTGTTCAGTAAAACAATACAATTCCTTTTTAAAGCATGATTCATTGTTTATAATCAGAGGGACAATTACCTGCCCAATACATGACATAAGTTTCTGCCAATCTAAGGTTCTTAACTGGTCTCTTTGGCAATGCGGGGTTCTTAACCTGTCTCCTTGGCAATGTGATGTTCATCTCTTTGCCAGTGTGGGGTTCTTAATTCCTTGAGTCTGGTTACGGTCCAGTATAGAAACTAACCAGAATAGTACTTCAATTAACCTTCAGGTGCCACCAATCACATCATAGCATTCACCACACTTAAACAGTAATACCTTTCTAGATTTAATGCTGATACGATTGTTTCTCACAGACAATAAACATAAACATGTTTGTCACAGTTGGATGATGACCCTTAATATGCTCATCATAATGGGATGAAAATGTTTGCCACAGCTGATGATGATCAATAATGTATTTCTATTAGCTGGGTGATGAACATCCAGGTGTTGTCAGAATTGGATGAATATTAATCTGTTTGCCACAGCTTGATGATGAACATAAACATATTTCTATTGGCTGGGTGATTAACATCAATGTGTTTGCCACAGCTTGATGATGAACATAAACACATTTCTATTGGCTGGGTGATGAACATCAATGTGTTTGCCACAGCTGGATGATAATCATCAATGTATTTCTAATGGCTGGGTGATGAACATTGAAGCGTTTGCCAAAACTGCATGACGAACATTACCACTCTAATGTAGCTAATATGTAAGTGCCACATTAGTTAAGTAAAGACTGGTGTAACTCACAAACTTCATCAGTTAATGATAATTGCTGAATGAGAGTATAATAACACAGATCAATGTCATATTTATTTGTGGTAATAATTCTCTTTGCACAATATGTGTCCAATTCATTGCCCTGGTTTGATGCCCATTTCTGGATTAATTTGCACAATCAATTTTGAAGAGAATAAGTTCTGTGTCAATGATGTTTGTTCACAAAGGACCATTGTGTCATATTTGATCCGTTGACAATGGCAAACCAATAGCATCCTCATAACTTGGGGGTGGGGAATCCCCTCTTGCTGCTCGAAAACTATGATCACGGTCAGGTACATTGTTACCACTGGAATTTACATATGGAGACTCTGGATCTAAAGCATTTTGATCTCTCGGTATCTCTGTGAGGGCTGACACCTCCCCATCGGGACCCTCACTATTCCGAGGGGCTCCATTAACAGGATCAGCTGTTTGAAGACTTCCAAGAAGAGCATGGTGCTCTGGAGTAGGGGGTTCATTCCGTCCATTATATGCTGGTAATGGTGCTTTATTTCTGTCATCGTTATCAACTGTTTAACAGAATAAAATATTGATTAAAAAAAGGTAAACATTTGTAGTTAAACTTATTATCAGCTTGGAACAAGTTAGTATCTATTTGTTGTCAACTGGCAAACTGGAACCCATGAACCCCCCAAAAAACTGGAAGTCATGAACTCTAGAAAAACCAGATCCCATCAACCCCAGAGAAACTAGAACCCATAAACTAGAGAAAAACTGGATCCCATGAACTCCAGAAACTGGATCCCATGAACCCCAGAAAAACTGGATCCCATGAACCCCAGAAAAACTGGAACCCATGAACTCCAGGAAAACTCGAACCCATGAATTCCAGATAAACTGGATCCCAAGAAACCCTGAAAAACTGGATCCCATGAACCCCAAGAAAACTGGATCCTATGAACTCCAGAAAAACTGGATTCCATGAACACCAGAAAAACTAGAACCCATGAACTCCAGAAAAACTGGATCCCATCAGTTTCAAGAAAAATGGAAACCCAAAACTCCACAAACTTCAGGAACACTAGCTCTCTGGACAAACAATTTTGTTTTTTTAAAATTAAATGCAAAAATGTTCTGAGCTGTGTACTAAGATGCCACTTGGTAAAAAATAAAGTTTTCAAAAAAAAATTTCCTACTGGTTGCTACGCTAACGACATTTTGCAATCAACAGATAAGTGTTGACGAAAAAGTAAATATAACCATAATCGTTCCTTTTTTTTTTCACAATTCTTTTTATTACATGTTTAGACATACTCCTGCTATAAAATGACAGAAGGAATTTTAGCTTAGTCATTTGGAATAAAGTTTTTATTTGAAAACGTAAACCTCTATCCTCAGAATGGTGAAAAATGTCCGTTAAAAGTACCGTAAAACACACAAGTAAACAAATATTGCAAAAAACTTCTGTCATATTGTGGAGTACACCCATTTTTAACAATATTTCTTGTATATTTCTGAAATTTCAAGTTTTGAGAAAATAGCACTTTTAGGTATAAGGATATTTTCAGGAAGATTTCAATGTAACCGTCCAATGAAAATGTATGCTTATTGGAACGCGGCATGGTACTTCGTTTAGGTGATAATATTCATATAAGGACTGTAAAAGTCAGGTTTTTGTTTGCTAAATAAACAAATTATAAGACAATGACAATAGGTACAGCTATATATTTCAATCTTATTTCACACATAGACGTAAGTTATGATGTCCAACGATGTCAAAAGTGAAAACAAAAAAAAATTCATAAAACTTTAAAAAATTGTTGCTGAAGGTGGCCTTAAATGATATACCGCTTTACACTTTTAACAGTTAGAGAAAACCGGACCAAACGATACGTCATACATATACATGACGATTAGAGGAAACTAGACCAATGATACGTCATACATGTACATGACATATAAGCTGGTGGGGAGAATGATCCATGTGCTTACTGGGGTGTGACTGGGTGATATCCACTGAGGGCTGGACAGGAGAATATGTTACTCTCTGTGAATTGGGGTCAGAATCTTCATCAGCTGACTTCCTGTTGCACAAATACCTGAGCAGAAAGAGTAAAGCAAGGAGTAAGACCACGCCCCCTCCTGCACACAAGCCAATCAAAACAGGGGAGCTTATGCCTCCTGAATCTAGTGGTCCTTCTGAAAGAAGATTGACATTCAATGAATTAGATGTGTAGATGAGATATACAGTAATTCATTCAATGGATCAAAGAGCAGATTAATTTATAGCTGAAAGAGTACTGTCAAAACCAAGTGTCAATGAATACATTCATTGGAGGAATTTTATCTTTGTTAACTATAAAATGTAAAACACCATCTTGTCCAGTTTCCAATCTGGGTTGCCATGTGAGTGTTCCCTTTTTGTGGAAGCCAAGGTATTCATCGAATATACACTACCAAGTCAGTCAAAAGCTCACTTAACTATACAACTTAAATATATGCAGGCTTGAACATGTAAAAAGCAAGACATATCCTGTCATTTTTCTACAGCTTACCTGTTGATGTGACATTAATACGAAAGTTGTAATCAATCTTTGCTTTTTCCTCCCTGTTCAGTTTCAATTTAACGAGGTTCCCTTCCTCAGCATATAAGACAGATGGGGTTACAGATTTGCAGGACAGTGAAGCCTGAAAATCACCAGAAATCAAACCATTTTAATATTGGACTAATATTAATACTTCACAGTATAAAGCATCAACAATGACTTGAGGCACCGAGTCACTAGAAGCAATGAAAAGGCAAAAGACAGACACAGCATGCAATAATGAATACAAAATGGAATATAAAGAGTTAAAGGCAACCATCCACCAAGCAGTTGGCTCAGGCTTAGCCAGAAATCAAAAGTATGGTGTCCAAAATGGTCAATTTGTTTCCCTTTTTAACCCTTTAAACCCTAAGTACCTATTAACTGGTACCTATTAACCGGTACCTATTAACTGGTACCTATTAACCGACCCTTTCTTATGACATTAAAATGTATATGTACTGATGGGTGAGGGAATCCAGGGTTCAAAGGGTTAAGCAACTGGGTGTCAAATTTGAGCAGAATCCCTATCTCCTGCATGTTAAAGTTCTTAAAACAGGGTGTCCAAATGACGAGTGGATACCCCTCTGACTAATCTTTGGGGTTGGCTGGTATACGCAAAATATTTATACAAATCATCAACAAACTGTTTACAATTGGTCTATACAAGTACAATAAAATAAAGGATGAGATGATGTTGGTACAAACATTTATGTATTGAAAAATACTCAGCTGACAATCCCTGTTTGTAAGAAACATGATCCCCAATGGAGATGTGGTTATGTTTATTTTAGCCATTTTTAACTTACAGATACAGCTATTTTACTGATAACATGGTGTTTTGTTCAAATGTACAATGTGTAAAGAAATGCCCTTTTATAGTTAACACATTTACACTGTATGTTGACCTCATTTGTTTGTTATTGTAAGGCTTCAAGTATATTCATGTCCACCTTTCCCAGTGAACTCTCTAGTTTACATACAGGATATGACAAGCCACGGACCCTTCCACCTCTGTCACCCCCAGAAACACCTTAGTGTCTTACTCACCAATCTCACCTCTCTATCTCACCTCTCTATCTCCCCGAAAAAGCACTGTTTAAACTGTGGCTGTACAAACATGTACATGAAGCAGTACAAAATCGAATTCACATGTCACAAAGACTAAATTTTTTGAGATGAAGTGAAAATATATAATGAATTTATTATTCTTCTAATTAATTAGAATAATAAATATTAATATGTCTGAGTAATTACGATACGTATAACTTTTTGGAACTGATGGTATTGTGTGGTGTTATTTATTTTGTTGGCTTGTGAGCTGTTAGTTTGATTGTTTGTTTGTTTGTTTGATTGGGGTTTAATGTCGTACTCAAGTGTATTTCACTAATATGATAATGGATTGTCCATTTCACACTGTTCCATGCCTAATTACAATGGAAAACCGAGAGGAAACCTAGTAAAACAGTGGTTGACAGACGGACTCGAACCTGTTAATAGTACATTAGAGAAGGATAACTAAGCGAACTCGCTGCCAAGGCCCAGCTGTTAGCTTGCGAGAATCTTAGCTTTGTTTGTTTGTTTGTTTATACACCGTTCTATATGTGAAGCTAATATAATCCATAATCAATCAACAGTATTGCTTTTATTTTTATTTATTCTTTTAGATATCCGATTGCTTAATTGATTGATGTTTGGTGTTTTTTGCTGTGCTTAAGGGTATTTTACTTATATGACGGCAATGTATTCCAACAATAATTGACACTATCACAACCAAGCGTTGGAAAGTTAATTTTCCTCCAGTGCTAAGTAAAGACAGCATTGCTACTCTTTGAACAAACTGCCCTTAGTCAGAAGGCAGATATCCAATTGCCTCGTCCTCATATTTATGGAGTGGCAGTGAGGATGAGGTATTTGTAACCACACCTCATGTATGGCTTGCAATCTGAATAAACTGAAGTTGCTGTAATTCATTAACTACTAATTATCTAACTAATAAATTGGTTTACAATTTGGTTTACAATTTTTTTGGATAATTTTATGAACAATAGCTTCTTGAGACATTTCATCAGTTTTCTGTTCTAGGTTGAATTCAAGATTTTGATTTGATTTGTTTATTTGTTTGATTGGGGTTTAACGTCGTACTCAAGGGTATTTCACGTATATGACGACGTATTGTCCACTGCACACTGTTCCTTGCCCTATTATGGTGGAAAACCGAGAGGAAACCCTGTAAAAACCACCCCCGCAATTGCCGGAGCCACATCTTGTGACTCACTCATATACCTGAGGGTCGACAGACGGACTCAATCCTGTGAACGGTACAACGAAGTGGGCGTAAGAAAGCGTGCTCGCTTACCACTACGCCACGGCCCCAGGCCCCCAACTGATAGAAGATATAGGCCTATTTACTTAGAACTGGAGGAAAATTAACTTTTTCTCACACTGTTTTCATCTTTCACAATACTAATCGTCTATATACAAAATCTGCTTAGTCTATAGCCTCTGATAAAAAAAGGCCCATTTGTCGAGGATTCCCAAAACAGGGTTTACTTTTATACATCCAATTAAAATCCTCTATTAGCAGTTTATAGTGTACAGTAAATATGCATAAATTGACTTTGATGCTACATGACAAAGATGTTTTTTTTTAGGAAGCCTAAGATACAAGAAAAACAACTGCAGCCAGAAATAACATGACCGTATTGACCTTGTCCACAGTGACCCAGTTCTGTCCATCTTCCAAAAAACCATCTACTTATATCAGTGGCGATAATAAATGGATTTGTATACAGCAGGCCTGTGCTGTAATCTTTTCTGACACAACCTTAAAACTGGTCCTTTAAAATTTTGTGAGATATCCTAACATTTGCATTTTCCCCTGGTTTGCGGATTGTTTAAATACATAAATGAGCATTTGGGGAAAATAAACCAAAATTACTATAAAATACAATCTTCATTGATTATCGGATGACAAAATTTGTCAAAGTCAGAAGCAAAATGTAAATTTAGATCAAGACTGCAAACAATTTGGGAAACCTATAAATCGGTCCTCCTAAATTAAGTTTGCATAACCATGGGCAGACCCTGCTCTGTCCGTTCTCTCCAACTGCCGAGTCTGTACAGGGATAGTCGCAGGTTAGTGAGTGTAATTTCACAGCAGCAATTAGAACCAAGTCTCAACACTGATAATGTCTGCGTCAAAAATGTACCTATCTTATGTTTTTTTTCCATTAGCGATGACTGTTTTAAAGTCGTCATAGAA